>JAVTVJ010002163.1:0-14505 GCA_034509425.1 Eopsaltria australis | reverse complement strand
TTTCCATAGCCTTTCCCTAAGCAGAAAGACAAAACAAATTCCCGAGCTCCAAGCCCCAGGGGGTTGCAAGGCCCTGTCCTATCTCAGGTCTTCCTGGGAACCAAGGCCGAGAACAACTCTGAGGTACATTTTCATAAGCAGAGTGCAGCCAGTGCTGAGAGGGGGGCTCCAGGGAAGGGGCTGGACCTGAGGGGAATTGAATCGCCACTTGTTCTCCTTATTGGTGCTCTTAATTATGCTAATTTCCTAAAAGCTATAAATATGTACTCACCCCTGGAGGGGCTGGGCTTTTATGACACCTTTCCATAACTGCTCCTGAAGACCTTCAAAATAAAGATCCCCTTTTATATTACCTCCTTGCTAAAATGATCTCGAGTTTCTTTTCCAGGCTGGGGGAAAAGGCAACAGTTATTTGCCACCAGAAGGCGACACTGAGAAACCTGGTACCCTTCCTCTGGACCGAAAACATCCTGCAAGGAATTCCTTTCTGACAGCAATCTAAAGAATTCCCTGCCACGGGCCTGAGGTCGAGACACCATGGTTCCAAGATCCCACAGGAGGTAGTATAAAGGTGGTTCTTTTCGTTGTGTATTGTGTAGTTTGTATGTGTGTGTATTGTTTATGTATTGTGTATCTGTTTAAAGTCAGTAATTGTTAGCGATCCCAGGACAACCTGGCGTGGTGGTGAGAAAATTTGCTTTTGAAATCATTTCTCCAAGTTTTTCCTGTTGCCGATTTTCCAAACTGCCCCAGAGATCGGCTGGTGGGGAGGAGGCGGGTGTGTGATCTCGGCTGAGATTGTTCACTGGTAGAGAAAAGCAAATCACAGTGCGAAAGTTTATTTCATGTTTAGCACATGCGAGTTTTGAATTGAAAGCTGGCCTGGAGACATCTGGGCATGGAGCGGCCGGGGGAGGCCTGGTCTGCTTCTTGGTAGGAGGTGGGGTATGGGCCCCGCTTCCTACAGGTTTGTGGAGCGGCTGGGTGTCCAGCCTGCTCCTTGGTGGGAGGCTGGGGAGAGATTCCCACTTCCTACAGGTTTGTGGAGCGGCTGGGTGTCCAGCCTGCTCCTTGGTGGGAGGCTGGGGAGAGATTCCCACTTCCTACAGGTTTGTGGAGCGGCTGGGTGTCCAGCTTGCTCCTTGGTGGGAGGCTGGGGAGAGATTCCCACTTCCTACAGGTTTGTGGAGCGGCTGGGTGCCCAGCTTGCTCCTTGGTGGGAAGCTGGGGAGAGATTCCCACTTCCTACAGGTTTGTGGAGCGTCTGGGTGCCCAGCCTGCTCCTTGGTGGGAGGCGAGTGAGAAATCCTCGCTTCCTCCAGGTCTGTGGAGAGGCTGGGTGTCCAGCCTGCTCCTTAGTGGGAGGCGAGGGAGAGATCCTCGCTTCCAGCAAGGTTTGTGGAACGGCCGAGAAAGCTCCGTTCGCACCATTGTAAGGGAAGGGGGAGAAGCCCCCACTTTCTATGTTCCATCTGTAAAAAGTTTTTCCAAGATTTTAAGGCAAGGGCGACTCCCGGACTTCCGGGACGGCTCCGCGAGCAGGCCGGTCACTCCCCCGTGACAGAAGCGGGGCACCAGCCGCTCTGAGAGGGGCGGAGGTGATTCCTGCCATTGCCCTGGTCCCGGCCGGGGGATGCGCGGGGGAGCGGTCCCAGGAAGCGAACCGGGACCGGGGCTGCCGCTGCGCTGCTTCGGCCCTGCTCTGGCGGAGGCGGGGCCGCCACTGCGCGGCCACGGCCCGGCTCACTCTCTGCTCCTGGGCCCCGCCCGCACCGGCCCAGAGCAGGCCGGGAGTGTGAGATCTAAGAGCAGGAACGGCCCTATCGCACTTTCCACAGTAACGAGCTTGTTTTAAGGACACCCGAGAGCCGCTGTGAGCAGCAGCACGGGCCGAGCGCGGGCGAGCCGGGGGTGCCCCTGGGCGGGGGTGCCCGCATGCCGCGCCCGTCCCCGGCCGTGCGAAGGCAGCGAGCGCTCTTTGTCTGCTCTGGTAAGCACTCAAAAGGGAAACACCGAGCCCAAAGAACAAGAAGCCGTTTTTAGGCTCCCTTAAACCATGCTATAAGTAAGCAGAGTCCTGTGTTAACAAGTATCTTAGAATGGTTTACTGAGTGAAATTTGTAAAGACCTTCTCTGTATCTTGTGAGTAAAAACAAGGACTCCTTTACTATATGTAAAATAATCCTGAAACTGGAGAACTAGGGCCAGTCAGCAACTGAAATGCTGCATCCAACCAGCCACCAAGAATTTGATAACCAACATGCATCAACCCACTGTAAGCTTGTTCTTGAAACATAGAAGACATGACCCTATGCCATGCTACTGACTGGATAATGTTATTCTTGAAAACGTTTGCTGTGCAATCCCTAGTAATGTCGTTGGTTCCAGCACTAACTGATAATGTATTAAGTCTGACTGTTTGCAGACCATGGAAGAAGCCTAGTCCAGCAGAGCAGACCTGAAAGATGTGCCAGCCTGGGAGCTGTATGCAGATGAGAGCAGCTTCATGCGAGATGGCAAACAAAAGACGGGTTATGCAGTAACAACCACGAACCAGGTAACCATGAGAAAAGTGTTACCATCAAATGTACCATCACAAAAAGCTGAACTGATTATATCAATGAAAGATCTAGAACTGAGCAAAGTCATCTAGAAGGAAGACTAGCAACTATTCAAGCCTAGAGACTGAGTCTATGTTGAATGAAGGGACAGTAATCTTACGAGCTAAGTAAAAAGAGTCATTCCAAGTCCTGACTACCCTCACCAAATCCAAAGCTGCTGGCAGAGAGCCTTGAATTCATTGCTCCAGAGTTAAGAAGACGTCTGCTCCATAGACAGCCAGAAAACAGAGACTGATACAAATTGAGATGATATGATTTAAACTGTTCTTTTGTACCTCTTATCTGTACAGTTGGTAACCGTGATTCAAAATTGGTCCTAAAATATGCATGTAACTCTAGTCCAAAATGTATCCAAAAGCTCTTCATAAGGACAACTTGTCAAAGTTGAGAATCTGGCCTGGTAAGTTTTGCCCCAAGATAAAGATTGGCCCTGTGCCCATGGAGCTGTGATTCCAAATGTCATGTTTAATCATATTAAAGGCTGTTGACAAAACAAAATAGCTCTTAATTTCCTACTAGCCACAAAATCATTAACACTAGTTGTTGTTCTTATGCAAATCTGAATGAAAAATTTTTTTAGAAATTTGTTTGAAATTTGAAAGCAAACTCAAATTCTACACCAAGTAACTCTCAAAAGAGCTTACTGAACCTTGAATATCTTCAGTACACTCACTTCATGGTTACCAAACTGAACCTAGATAAAAGAAATGTTCATAGGAACTGTAGTTATAATTAGCATCTGTGTAACAACTAGTGGGATAGCCAGTTGTATAAACCAGAGGTATGGTTGAATGCAGAGTAGAGACTAGACAAGACAGAGTCTTGTTAGTCTCTAAAAAAGGGGGGAATGATGCCGTTTGGTTTCTGCCTTTTTTCTTTTATATTTTCTCTGTACTCTCTGCCCATATTTTTTTGGCTCTGTAGCCTACTATATTAATAGCTAGTTTTTCCAGTACCTTTCCATAGCCTTTCCCTAAGCAGAAAGACAAAACAAATTCCAGAGCTCCAGGCCCCAGGGGGTTGCAAGGCCCTGTCCTATCTCAGTTCTTCCTGGGAACCAAGGCCGAGAACAACTCTGAGGTACATTTTCATAAGCAGAGTGCAGCCAGTGCTGAGAGGGGGGCTCCAGGGAAGGGGCTGGACCTGAGGGGGAATTGAATCGCCACTTGTTCTCCTTATTTGTGCTCTTAATCAATTATGCTAATTTCCTAAAAGCTATAAATATGTACTCACCCCTGGAGGGGCTGGGCTTTTTATGGACACCTTTCCATAACTGCTCCTGAAGACCTTCAAAATAAAGATCCCCTTTTATATTACCTCCTTGCTAAAATGATCTCGAGTTTCTTTTCCAGGCTGGGGAAAAGGCACACCGCGACGCCACCTGAAATGCCCGCCATGATCAAGATCCTTCCCAGACCCAAGCTTCATCAACTAGAACTCTGGCTGCAATTGTAGGGCTAAATGCCTCTTAAAAACTGGCATCATGCATCTGGGGGACTGAGTTTTCTTTCACATGGAAAAGCGCCATTGTTTGAATCGAGGGCCACATATCTGGGAGTTGACAGCCGCATGCTGAAATTCCGCATGGATTAAGATTCCTCGCAGACACAAGCTGCCACAAACAAGGACCCTGGCTGCCCTTGCAGGGCCAAAACCCTCCTCCAAACTGACATCAAGAAACTGGGGGGCAGAGTTCTCTTTCTCAGAGTAAAGGGACACTTTTTGTGTCCCGACCCTAAGGCACTCTGCTCCTGCTTCCTCCTGAGAATCCGTATGGATCAAGATTCCTCGCAGACCCAAGCTGCCACAACAGCGGACCCTGGCTGCCCTTGCGGGCCAAAAACCCTCCTCCAAATGACATTCAAGAAACTGGGGGCAGAGTTCTCTTTCTCAGAGAAAGGCGACACTTTTTGTGCCCGGCCCTAAGGCACTCTGCCCCCCTGCTGCTGTCTTCAAAATTCGTATGGAATCAAGGATCCTCGCAGACCCAAGCTGCCACCGACAGGGACCTGGCTGCCCTTAGCAGGGCCCAAAAACCCTCCTCCAAACTGACATCACGAAACTGGGCAGAGTTCTTTTTCTCAGAGAAAAGGCGACACTTTTTGCCCGCCCTAAGGCACTCTGCTCCCGGACGCCACCTGGAAATTCCGTATCGATTCAAGATTATTCGCGACGCAAGCATGCCATCAACCAGCGACTCTGTTGCATTTGTTTTCTATAGGGCCAAAAACCCCCCACCAAACCGATATCATGAATCTGGGGGCCTAAGTTTTCCTTCACGTGGAAAAGTGGCATCATTTGTATCGTAGGCGCCCTGTCTGAGAGTCGACTGCCGCCTCTTCAAATTCCGCATGGAGCAAGATCCCTCGCAGACCAAGCTGCTACCGACAAGGACCCTGGCTGCCCTTGCAGGGCCAAAACCCTCCTCCAAACTGACATCAAGAAAATGGGGGGCAGAGTTCTCTTTCTCAGAGAAAGGGGACACTTTGTGTGTCCTGGACCTAAGGCACTCTGCTCCCTGCTGCCTCCGTAAAATTCGTATGGATCAAGATCACTCGCAGACCCAAGCTGCCGTCAGCTAGAACTCTTGGCTGCAATTGTAGGGCTAAATGCCTCCTAAAAAACTGCATCATGCATCTGGGGACTGAGTTTTCTTCCATTGGAAATAGCCATTGTTTGCCATCGAAGCCCACATATCTGGAGTTGACAGCGCCCATAGCTGAAATTCCGCATGGAGCAAGATCCCTCACAGACCCAAGCTGCCACCAACAAGGAACCTGGCTGCCCTTGCAGGGCCAAAACCCTCCTCCAAACTGACATCAAGAAACTGGGGGGCAGAGTTCTCTTTCTCAGAGAAAAGGGACACTTTTTGTTTCTCGCCCATAAGGCACTGCTGCTCCCTGCTGCCTCCTGAAATTCTGTATGATCAAAGATTCCTCGCAGACCCAAGCTGCCACCAACAAGACCCTGGCTGCCCTTGCAGGGCCAACCTCTCCAAACTGACATCAAGAAACTGGGGAGCAGAGTTCTCTTTCACAAAGAAAAGGGACACTTTTTGTGTCCCGGCCCTAAGGCACTCTGCTCCCGGACGCCACCTGAAATTCCGTATGATTCAAGATTATTCGCTGACGCAAGCTGCCATCAACCAGGACTCTGGTTGCATTTGTAGGGCTAAAACCCCCCACAAAACCGATATCATGAATCTGGGGGCCTAAGTTTTCTTTCACGAGGAAAAGTGCCATCATTTGTATCGTAGGCCCATGCCTGGAGCACTGCCGCCTCTTCAAAAGTCCGCATGGATGTTGGAAGCAGATCCCTCGCAACCCAAGCTGCCTCGACTGACACTGGCTGCTTGCAGGGCAAAACCCTCCTCCAAACTTACATCAAGAAACTGGGGGGCAGAGTTCTCTTTCTCAGAGAAAAGGGACACTTTTTGTGTCCCGGCCCTAAGGCACTCTGCTCCCGGACGCCACCTGAAATGCCGCATGGATCAAGATCCTTCCCGACCCAAGCTGCCATCAACTAGAACTCTGGCTGCAATTGTAGGGCTAAATGCCTCCTAAAAACTGGCATCATGCATCTGGGGGACTGAGATTTCTTTCACATGGAAAAGCGCCATTGTTTGAATCGAAGGCCACATATCTGGGAGTTGACAGCCGCATGCTGAAATTCCGCATGGATTAAAATTCCTCGCAGACCCAGCTGCCACCAAAAAGGATCCGGCCTGCCCTTGCAGGGCCAAAACCCTCCTCCAAACTGACATCAAGAAACTGGGGGGCAGACTTCTCTTTCTCAGAGAAAAGGGACACTTTTTGTGTCCCGGCCCTAAGGCACTCTGCTCCCGGTGATTGCCGTGGGTTTCTGCCTTTTTCTTTTATATGTTCTCTGTACTCTCTGCACATATTTTTGTGGCTCTGTAGCCTACTATAATTAATAGCTAGTTTTTCCAGTACCTTTCCATAGCCTTTCCCTAAGCAGAAAGACAAAACAAATTCCAGAGCTCCAAGCCCCAGGGGGTTGCAAGGCCCTGTCCTATCTCAGTTCTTCCTGGGAACCAAGGCCGAGAACAACTCTGAGGTACATTTTCATAAGCAGAGTGCAGCCAGTGCTGAGAGGGGGGCTCCAGGGAAGGGGCTGGACCTGAGGGGGAATTGAATCGCCACTTGTTCTCCTTATTGGTGCTCTTAATCAATTATGCTAATTTCCTAAAAGCTATAAATATGTACTCACCCCTGGAGGGGCTGGGCTTTTATGGACACCTTTCCATAACTGCTCCTGAAGACCTTCAAAATAAAGATCCCCTTTTATATTACCTCCTTGCTAAAATGATCTCGAGTTTCTTTTCCAGGCTGGGGGAAAAGGCAACAGTTATTTGGCACACCCAGAAGGGACACGAGAACCTGGTACCCTTCCTCTGGACCGAAAACATCCTGCAAGAATTCCTTTCTGACAGCAATCTAAAGAATTCCCTGCCACGGGCCTGAGGTCGAGACACCATGGTTCCAAGATCCCACAGGAGTTAGTATTAAGGTGGTTCTTTTCGTTGTGTAGTGTGTAGTTTGTATGTGTGTGTATTGTTTATGTATTGTGTATCTGTTTAAAGTCAGTAATTGTTAGCGATCCCAGGACAACCTGGCGTGGTGGTGAGAAAATTTGCTTTGGAAATCATTTCTCCAAGTTTTTCCTGTTGCCGATTTTCCAACCTGCCCCAGAGATCGGCTGGTGGGGAGGAGGCGGGTGTGTGATCTCGGCTGAGATTGTTCACTGGTAGAGAAAAGCAAATCACAGTGCGAAAGTTTATTTCATGTTTAGCACATGCGAGTTTTGAATTGAAAGCTGGCCTGGAGACATCTGGGCATGGAGCGGCCGGGGGAGGCCTGGTCTGCTTCTTGGTAGGAGGTGGGGGATGGGCCCCCCTTCCTACAGGTTTGTGGAGCGGCTGGGTGTCCAGCCTGCTCCTTGGTGGGAGGCTGGGGAGAGATTCCCACTTCCTACAGGTTTGTGGAGCGGCTGGGTGCCCAGCCTGCTGCCCTTGGTGGGAAGCTGGGGAGAGATTCCCACTTCCTAGCAGGTTTGTGGCGGCGGCTGGGGCCAGCTGCTCCTTGGTGGGAGCGCGAGTGAGATCCTCGCTTCCTACAGGTCTGTGGAGAGGCTGGGTGTCCAGCCTGCTCCTTAGTGGGAGGCGAGGGAGAGATCCTCGCTTCCAGCAAGTTTTGTGGAACGGCCGAGAAAGCTCGGTTCGCACCATTGTAAGGGAAGGGGGAGAAGCCCCCACTTTCTATGTTCCATCTGTAAAAAGTTTTTCCAAGATTTTAAGGCAAGGGCGACTCCCGGACTTCCGGGACGGCTCCGCGAGCAGGGCGGTCACTCCCCCGTGACAGAAGCGGGGCACCAGCCGCTCTGAGAGGGGCGGAGGTGATTCCTGCCATTGCCCTGGTCACGGCCGGGGGATGCGCGGGGGAGCGGTCCCAGGAAGCGAACCGGGACCGGGGCTGCCGCTGCGCTGCTTCGGCCCTGCTCTGGCGGAGGCGGGGCCGCCGCTGCGCGGCCACGGCCCGGCTCACTCGCTGCTCCTGGGCCCCGCCCGCACCGGCCCAGAGCGGGCCGGGAGTGTGAGATCTAAGAGCAGGAACGGCCCTATCGCACTTTCCACAGTAACGAGCTTGTTTTAAGGACACCCGAGAGCCGCTGTGAGCAGCAGCACGGGCCGAGCGCGGGCGAGCCGGGGGTGCCCCTGGGCGGGGGTGCCCGCATGCCGCGCCCGTCCCCGGCCGTGCGAGGGCAGCGAGCGCTCTTTGTCTGCTCTGGTAAGCACTCAAAAGGGAAACACCGAGCCCAAAGAACAAGAAGCCGTTTTTAGGCTCCCTTAAACCATGCTATAAGTAAGCAGAGTCCTGTGTTAACAAATATCTTAGAATGGTTTACTGAGTTAAATTTGTAAAAGACCTTCTCCTGTATCCTTGTGAGTAAAAAAGACCAAGGACTCTTTACTATTATGTAAAATAATCCTGAAACTGGAGAACTAGGGCAGTCAGCAACTGAAAATTGCTGCATCCAACCAGCAGCCAAGAATTGATACATCCAACAGTTGCATGCAACCCACTGTAAGTTTGTTCTGTGAACATAGAAGACATGGACCCTATGCCATGCTACTGAAACTGGATAATGTTATTCTGAAACGTTTGCTGTCAATCCTAGTATGTCTGTTCCCAGCACTAACTGATAATGTATTTAAGTCTGACTGTTTGCAGACCATGGAAGAAGCCTATTCCAGCAGAGCAGACCTGAAAGATGTGCCAGCCTGGGAGCTGTATGCAGATGAGAGCAGCTTCATGCGAGATGGCAAACAAAAGACAGGTTATGCAGTAACAACCACGAACCAGGTAACCATGAGAAAAGTGTTACCATCAAATGTACCATCACAAAAAGCTGAACTGATTATATCAATGAAAGATCTAGAACTGAGCAAAGTCATCTAGAAGGAAGGAAGACTAGCAACTATTCAAGCCTAGAGACTGAGTCTATGTTGAATGAAGGGACAGTAATCTTACGAGCTAAGTAAAAAGAGTCATTCCAAGTCCTGACTACCCTCACCAAATGCAAAGCTGCTGGCAGAGAGCCTTGAATTCACTGCTCCAGAGTTAAGAAGACGTCTGCTCCATAGACAGCCAGAAAACAGAGACTGATACAAATTGAGATGATATGATTTAAACTGTTCTTTTGTACCTCTTATCTGTACAGTTGGTAACCGTGATTCAAATTTGGTCCTAAAATTTGCATGTAACTCTAGTCCAAAATGTATCCAAAAGCTCTTCATAAGGACAACTTGTCAAAGTTGAGAATCTGGCCTGGTAAGTTTTGCCCCAAGATAAAGATTGGGCCTGTGCCCATGGAGCTGTGATTCCAAATGTAATGTTTAATCATATTAAAGGCTGTTGACAAAACAAAATAGCTCTTAATTTCCTACTAGCCACAAAATCATTAACACTAGTTGTTGTTCTTATGCAAATCTGAATGAAAAATTTTTTTAGAAATTTGGTTGAAATTTGAAAGCAAACTCAAATTCTACACCAAGTAACTCTCAAAAGAGCTTACTGAACCTTGAATATCTTCAGTACACTCACTTCATGGTTACCAAACTGAACCTAGATAAAAGAAATGTTCATAGTAACTGTAGTTATAATTAGCATCTGTGTAACAACTAGTGGGATAGCCAGTTGTATAAACCAGAGGTATGGTTGAATGCAGAGTAGAGACTAGACAAGACAGAGTCTTGTTAGTCTCTAAAAAAGGGGGGAATGATGCCGTTTGGTTTCTGCCTTTTTTCTTTTATATGTTCTCTGTACTCTCTGCCTATATTTTTGTGGCTCTGTAGCCTACTATATTAATAGCTAGTTTTTCCAGTACCTTTCCATAGCCTTCCCTAAGCAGAAAGACAAAACAAATTCCAGAGCTCCAAGCCCCAGGGGGTTGCAAGGCCCTGTCCTATCTCAGTTCTTCCTGGGAACCAAGGCCGAGAACAACTCTGAGGTACATTTCATAAGCAGAGTGCAGCCAGTGCTGAGAGGGGGGCTCCAGGGAAGGGGCTGGACCTGAGGGGGAATTGAATCGCCACTTGTTCTCCTTATTGGTGCTCTTAATCAATTTTGCTAATTTCCTAAAAGCTATAAATATGTACTCACCCCTGGAGGGGCTGGGCTTTTATGGACACCTTTCCATAACTGCTCCTGAAGACCTTCAAAATAAAGATCCCCTTTTATATTACCTCCTTGCTAAAAATGATCTCGAGTTTCTTTCCAGGCTGGGGAAAAGGCAACAGTTATTTGCACACCCAGAAGGGGGACACTGAGAACCTGGTACCCTTCCTCTGGACCGAACATCCCGTAAGTGAATTCCTTCTTGACAAAGCAATCTAAAGAATTCCCTGCCACGGGCCTGAGGTCGAGACACCATGGTTCCAAGATCCCACAGGATGTAGTATAAAGGTGGTTCTTTTTGTTGTGTAGTGTGTAGTTTGTATGTGTGTGTATTGTTTATGTATTGTGTATCTGTTTAAAGTCAGTAATTGTTAGCGATCCCAGGACAACCTGGCGTGGTGGTGAGAAAATTTGCTTTGGAAATCATTTCTCCAAGTTTTTCCTGTTGCCGATTTTCCAACCTGCCCCAGAGATCGGCTGGTGGGGAGGAGGCGGGTGTGGGATCTCGGCTGAGATTGTTCACTGGTAGAGAAAAGCAAATCACAGTGCGAAAGTTTATTTCATGTTTAGCACATGCGAGTTTTGAATTGAAAGCTGGCCTGAGACATCTGGGCATGGAGCGGCCGGGGGAGGCCTGGTCTGCTTCTTGGTAGGAGGTGGGGGATGGGCCCCGCTTCCTACAGGTTTGTGGAGCGGCTGGGTGTCCAGCCTGCTCCTTGGTGGGAGGCTGGGGAGAGATTCCCACTTCCTACAGGTTTGTGGAGTGGCTGGGTGTCCAGCCTGCTCCTTGGTGGGAGGCTGGGGAGAGATTCCCACTTCCTACAGGTTTGTGGAGCGGCTGGGTGCCCAGCCTGTTCCTTGGTGGGAGGCGAGTGAGAAATCCTCGCTTCCTACAGGTCTGTGGAGAGGCTGGGTGTCCAGCCTGCTCCTTAGTGGGAGGTGAGGGAGAGATCCTCGCTTCCAAGTTTTGTGGAACGGCCGAGAAAGCTCGGTTCGCACCATTGTAAGGGAAAGGGGAGAAGCCCCCACTTTCTATGTTCCATCTGTAAAAAGTTTTTCCAAGATTTTAAGGCAAGGGCGACTCCCGGACTTCCGGGACGGCTCCGCGAGCAGGGCGGTCATCCCCACGTGACAGAAGCGGGAGCACCAGCCGCTCTGAGAGGGGCGGAGGTGATTCCTGCCATTGCCCTGGTCACGGCCGGGGGATGCGCGGGGAAGCGGTCCCAGGAAGCGAACCGGGACCCGGGCTGCCGCTGCGCTGCTTCGGCCCTGCTCTGGCGGAGGCGGGGCCGCCGCTGCGCGGCCACGGCCCGGCTCACTCGCTGCTCCTGGGCCCCGCCCGCACCGGCCCAGAGAGGGCCGGGAGTGTGAGATCTAAGAGCAGGAACGGCCCTATCGCACTTTCCACAGTAACGAGCTTGTTTTAAGGACACCCGAGAGCCGCTGTGAGCAGCAGCACGGGCCGGCGCGGCGAGAGCCGGGGTGCCCCTGGGCGGGGGTGCCACGCATAGCAGCGCCGTCCCCGGCGTGCGAGGGCGCGACGCTCTTTGTCTGCTCCTGGTAAGCACTCAAAGGGAAACACCGAGCCCAAGAACAAGAAGCCGTTTTTAGCTCCCTTAAACGGCATGCTTATAAGTGAGCAAGTCCTGTGTTTAACAAATTCTTAGATATGGTTTACTGAGTTAATTTGTAAAAGACCCCTCTCCTGTATCCTTGTGAGTAAAAAAGACCAAGGACTCTTTTACTATTATGTAAAATAATCCTGAAACTGGAGAACTAGGGCAGTCAGCAACTGAAAATTGCTGCATCCAACCAGCAGCCAAGAATTGATACATCCAACAGTTGCATGCAACCCACTGTAAGTTTGTTCTGTGAACATAGAAGACATGGACCCTATGCCATGCTACTGAAACTGGAAAATGTTATTCTGAAAACGTTTGCTGTCAATCCTAGTATGTCTGTTCCCAGCACTAACTGATAATGTATTTAAGTCTGACTGTTTGCAGACCATGGAAGAAGCCTATTCCAGCAGCGCAGACCTGAAAGATGTGCCAGCCTGGGAGCTGTATGCAGATGAGAGCAGCTTCATGCGAGATGGCAAACAAAAGACAGGTTATGCAGGAACAACCACGAACCAGGTAACCATGAGAAAAGTGTTACCATCAAATGTACCATCACAAAAAGCTGAACTGATTATGTCAATGAAAGATCTAGAACTGAGCAAAGTCATCTAGAAGGAAGGAAGACTAGCAACTATTCAAGCCTAGAGACTGAGTCTCTGTTGAATGAAGGGACAGTAATCTTACGAGCTAAGTAAAAAGAGTCATTCCAAGTCCTGACTACCCTCACCAAATCCAAAGCTGCTGGCAGAGAGCCTTGAATTCACTGCTCCAGAGTTAAGAAGACGTCTGCTCCATAGACAGCCAGAAAACAGAGACTGATACAAATTGAGATGAAATGATTTAAACTGTTCTTTTGTACCTCTTATCTGTACAGTTGGTAACCGTGATTCAAATTTGGTCCTAAAATTTGCATGTAACTCTAGTCCAAAATGTATCCAAAAAGCTCTTCATAAGGACAACTTGTCAAAGTTGAGAATCTGGCCTGGTAAGTTTTGCCCCAAGATAAAGATTGGGCCTGTGCCCATGGAGCTTTGATTCCAAATGTAATGTTTAATCATATTAAAGGCTGTTGACAAAACAAAATAGCTCTTAATTTCCTACTAGCCACAAAATCATTAACACTAGTTGTTGTTCTTATGCAAATCTGAATGAAAATTTTTTTAGAAATTTGGTTGAAATTTGAAAGCAAACTCAAATTCTACACCAAGTAACTCTCAAAAGAGCTAACTGAACCTTGAATATCTTCAGTACACTCACTTCATGGTTACCAAACTGAAACTAGATAAAAGAAATGTTCATAGTAACTGTAGTTATAATTAGCATCTGTGTAACAACTAGTGGGATAGCCAGTTGTATAAACCAGAGGTATGGTTGAATGCAGAGTAGAGACTAGACAAGACAGAGTCTTGTTAGTCTCTAAAAAAGAGGGGAATGATGCCGTTTGGTTTCTGCCTTTTTTCTTTTATATGTTCTCTGTACTCTCTGCACATATTTTTGTGGCTCTGTAGCCTACTATATTAATAGCTAGTTTTTCCAGTACCTTTCCATAGCCTTTTCCTAAGCAGAAAGACAAAACAAATTCCAGAGCTCCAAGCCCCAGGGGGTTGCAAGGCCCTGTCCTATCTCAGTTCTTCCTGGGAACCAAGGCCGAGAACAACTCTGAGGTACATTTTCATAAACAAAGTACAGCCAGTGCTGAGAGGGGGGCTCCAGAGAAGGGGCTGGACCTGAGGGGGAATAGAATCACCACTTGTTCTCCTTATTGGTGCTCTTAATCAATTATGCTAATTTCCTAAAAGCTATAAATATGTACTCACCCCTGGAGGGGCTGGGCTTTTATGGACAGCTTTCCATAACTGCTCCTGAAGACCTTCAAAATAAAGATCCCCTTTTATATTACCTCCTTGCTAAAATGATCTCGAGTTTCTTTTCCAGGCTGGGGGAAAAGGCACCAGTTTATTTGGCACACCCAGAGGGACAACGAGAACTGGTACCCTTCCTCTTGGACCGAACATCGCTGCAAGAATTCTTTTCTGACAGCAAGCTAAAAGAATTCCTGCCACGCGGCACTGAGGTCGAGGACACCATTGGTTCCAAGCATCCCCAGGAAGGTAGTATAAAGGTGGTTCTTTTCGTTGTGTAGTGTGTATTTTGTATGTGTGTGTATTGTTTATTTATTGTGTATCTGTTTAAAGTCAGTAATTGTTAGCGATCCCAGGACAACCTGGCGTGGTGGTGAGAAAATTTGCTTTTGAAATCATTTCTCCAAGTTTTTCCTGTTGCCGATTTTCCAACCTGCCCCAGAGATGGGCTGGTGGGGAGGAGGCGGGTGTGTGATCTCGGCTGAGATTGTTCACTGGTCGAGAAAAGCAAATCACAGTGCGAAAGTTTATTTCATGTTTAGCACATGCGAGTTTTGAATTGAAAGCTGGCCTGGAGACATCTGGGCATGGAGCGGCGGGGGGAAGCCTGGTCTGCTTCTTGGTAGGAGGTGGGGGATGGGCCCCGCTTCCTACAGGTTTGTGGAGCGGCTGGGTGTCCAGCCTGCTCCTTGGTGGGAGGCTG
>JAVTVJ010002161.1:0-66692 GCA_034509425.1 Eopsaltria australis | reverse complement strand
GCTTGGCAGCGGAGCAGAATCGGCTCAGTGTTGTCGCCGGGGCAAAGTCCGGCTCTGCGCTGGCTCTTCCCGAGGAATGTTTGTGTTTCACCGCTCCCCGCCAGCGTCGCGCCGGCCCGGCCGGGACGTGTCCCCCGTGTCCCCCGTGTCCCCTATGTCCTCCGTGTCCCCTGCCCAGTGCCCTTGGTCCTGTCCCGTGAGGGTCACACCCGGCCGGGACGTGTCCCCCGTGTCCCCCGTGTCCCCCGTGTCCCTGCCCGGTGCCCTCGGTCCTGTCCCGTGAGGGTCACACCCGGCCGGGACGTGTCCCCCGTGTCCCCTGTGTCCCCTACCCGGTGCCCTTGGTCCTGTCCCGTGAGGGTCACACCCGGCCGGGACGAGTCCCCCGTGTCCCCCGTGTCCCCTGTGTCCCCTACCCGGTGCCCTCGGTCCTGTCCCGTGAGGGTCAGACCCGGCCGGGACGTGTCCCCCGTGTCCCCTGTGTCCTCCGTGTCCCCCGTGTCCCCTGCTCGATGCTCTCGGTCCTGTCCCACGGGTGTGACACCCGGCCGGGACGTGTCCCCTGTGTCCCCTGTGTCCCCTGTGTCCCCTGTCCGGTGCTCTCGGTCCTGTCCCACGGGTGTCACACCCGCGCCTCGAAAGGGCTCTCGGGGGTCTCTGTGGGGATGGAGGGGGCGGCTCCTCGTCCCGTTCCCACCTCATCCCCGAAAGGGACCCTCGTGGTGCCACCAGCCCGACACCTTCCGCCTGAGTGTCCCCGTTGGGTGACCAACACTGCCCGGAACAGCGACACCGAGGCAGGGACACCAAATTCCCGGACTTCCCAACTTTCAGAGGGGGGTGGTGGCTCTTCCCTGCCCCATAAGGAGCCCAAACCGGAGCTTTGGGGTGGTTTGGGATCTTGTGGCTCTTCCTTGCCCCATAAGGAGCCCAAACCGGAGCTTTGGGGTGGTTTGGGGTCCGGCGGCAGCGGCTGCTCCGTGACCTTGCCGGGATCGGGAGCAGATCCCAGCCTTCCCCTCCAGGTGCGTCTCCCCTGGGAAACTCAGGTGTGAGCCGTGTGAGATCTGCGGGATCTGCGAGCGCCTGGGAACATCCGCTGGCTCCGGGGCCCGGCTCTGCCGCTTCCCGGAGGAGCTGCGGGCAGCGCCGGGACCTGTTCTACCTGTGCGCGCTTCCCGGGCAGGGACATTCCTGCCGTGCCTCGGGGCTGAGTCACGCGTGGCTCCCGCGGCTCCGCGGCCGCAGCTCCGCTGCCAGGGCTGAGTCACCCCCGCGGGAGGCGGGCACGGCACCGCGGCCCGGCTGCTTTCCCACGTTCCCAGGGAAGGATGGAGCTCCGGGCGCGATCCCGAGGAGCCGAGCGGTTCTGCCGATCCCATCCCGAGGTGCCCGGCCCGGTGCCCGTGCCATCCCCAGGTGCAGAGAGCGTCCCAAATCTCCTGGGTCCGGGTCTGGCAATGCCATCCCAAGGTCCCGATGTCACCCCCAGGTCCCGATGCCACCCCCAGGTCCCGATGCCACCCCCAGGTCCCGATGTCACCCCCAGGTCCCGATGCCACCCCCAGGTAGCGATGCCTTTCCCCGGTGTCAATGCCATCCCCAAGTTACTGATGCCAGCCCCAGATGCCAATGTCCCCCAGGTGCCAATGCCCCCCAGGTGCCGATGCCCCCCAGGTGCCGATGCCCCCCAGGTGCCAATGTCACCCCCAGTGCCAATGCCCCCCCAGGTCCCAATGTCACCCCCAGGTGCCGATGTCCCCCAGGTCCCGATGTCCCCCAGGTGCCGATGCCCCCCAGATGCCGATGTCCCCCAAGTGTCAATGCCACCCCCAGGTGCCGATGTCCCCCAGGTGCCAATGCCCCCCAGGTGCCAATGTCACCCCCAGGTCCCAATGTCACCCCCAGGTGCCAATGCCCCCCCAGGTCCCAATGTCACCCCCAGGTGCCGATGCCCCCCAGGTCCCAATGTCACCCCCAGGTGCCGATGTCCCCCAGGTCCCGATGTCCCCCAGGTGCCGATGTCCCCCAGGTCCCGATGCCCCCCAGGTGCCGATGTCCCCCAGGTGTCAATGCCACCCCCAGGTGCCGATGCCCCCCAGGTGCCGATGTCCCCCAGGTGCCGATGTCACCCCCAGGTGCCGATGTCCCCCAGGTGTCAATGCCACCCCCAGGTGCCGATGCCCCCCCCGTGCCCGGCGGTGGGCGCGGATTCCCGGGCGGTCGCGCGTGGGGAGCGGGGCCGGGCGCTGACTCAGCTCCGGGGCCGCTCCTGCCGGGCCGCACAATGGGAGCGCTGGACAAACAGGCGGGACAGGGACAAACAGATCCCGCTTGGGGACAGTGCCAGCATTGTGACCGCCCGGGGCAGTGGCCCGGACACTGAGCGCCTCTGTTCCGCCGCCGCCGGCCTTCCGGGGGCTTTGTCCTGGCCGGACACCGCTGGCCCTCTGCCCCGCTCGTGGAGAAAGGAAGGACACGGGGAGGCTTCTCCAGCATGGGCAGCTTGGATGGGTGTGGGGGACATCCCACCTGAGCGGGGAGGGTGCCCCCAGAACTGGGGCGTGGATTCGGGGTCCTACCACAGTCACAGAGGGATCCCAAGGGGCAGGAGAAGTGGGATGTGGATTTGGGGTCCCATTGAAGAACCCCTGGAAGGATCCTGAGGAAGAGGAGAGGAAGCAGAGCGTGGATTTGGGGTCCTGGAAGGATCCCAAGGATGAGAACTGGGGTGTGGATTCGGGGTCCCACCACAAAGCCCTGGAGAGATCCTGAGAAGGAGGAGAACCAGAGCAGGGATTTGGGGTCCCACTGCAAAGTCCCTGTAGGGAACCCAAGGATGAGAACTGGGGTGTGGATTCGGGGTCCCACCACAAAACCCCGGGAAGGATCCCAAGAAGGAGGAGAGAGGAACCAGAGCGTGGATTTGGGGTTCTACCACAAAGCCCTGGAGGGATTCTGAGAAGGAGGAGGACGGGAGCAGGGATTTGGGGTCCCACCACAAAGCCCTGCAGGGATCCCGAGGAGAAGGAGGAGCACGGGAGCAGGGATTCGGGGTTTCTGAGGGCACAGCCGGACGTGCGGCCGCCCGAGTGCTCTCCGAGCTGCGGTCACCGCGGCTGAATGATCCCAGTGTCCGCAGCACGGCCGGACACGGCTCCTCGTGACCACGGAGAGCTGGGAAACCCCAAAACACCTGGAAGAGAGACCTGCCAGAGCCACCGCGGGATCAGCCCCGCAGCGGGACCTGCCAGAGCCACCACGGGATCAGCCCCGCAGCGGGACCTGCCAGAGCCACCGCGGGATCAGCCCCGCAGCGGGATCAGCCCCTCTCCCGCATTCCCGGGGGGAATTCCCGCTCGCTTTCCATGCTTATCCCCGCTGCTGGACGAGGATAAAAACATAAATAAAATAATGTGGTGCTAAGTGACCCAATATTGACATTTTCCTGGGAGCTGCCAGCCCGGAGCCGCAGGCAAACAAAGCCCTCGTCAGTGGCCAGGCTCGGATTGCTCCAAAATCCTTTATTTATGGAGGTTTTCGGCAAAAAAACGGGACGTAAACAGAAAAGGGGGAGCGGGGAAAAGGGGTGGGAGGGGAGAAAGCCCCGAAGAGTTGTTTAGGGAAGGAAGAAAGAAAAAAAAATGGGAATAAAATGGACATTCACGGGGAAAATCCCGGCTATGAAAGAGCCTTTTAAGGCGGTGGAAAAACAGGAGCTGCGAGATAAAGCCAGGAAAAAATTCCCAATAAAGCCCCACTTTTAGCGGGATGAGGGAGATGTCGGAGGTGCTGCCCTTCCAAAAACAGCAGCAGGGTGGATCGGACCCCCAAAATTCGGGATGGAAGGGATATTGGAGGAGCTGCCTGTCCAATAAGAGCCCCAGGATGCGCCAAACCCCCAAAATTCGGGATGAGGGAGATGCTGGAGGTGCTGCTCTTCCAGGGTGGGTCAGACGCCCAAAATTTGGGATGAGAAGAACATTGGAGGTGCTGCCTGTCCAAAAACAGCCCCAGGATGGATCGGACCCCCCAAAATTCGGGATGGGGAAGGTATCAGAGGTTCTGCCCTCCCAGCACGGGTCAGATCCCCGAAATTCGGGATGAGGGAGATGCTGGAGATGTTGCCTCTCCAGAAACAGCCCCAGGATGAATCGGACCCCCCAAAATTCGGGATAGGGGAGGTATCAGAGGTTCTGCCCTTCCCGCACGGGTCAGATCCCCAAAATTCAGGCTGGGGCAGCAGGAACGGGATCACCCCGAGGCCACGCCGCTCCGGGGCAGCAGCATCCCCGCATTCCCGAATTCCCACTCCTGGGAATAACGCTGGATTTATCCTCATCCCATACATCAAACAACCCCGGGGGGAGCCTCTCCCCCTCTCCCCCCTCTCCCCGCCGGCCGCCGCCGCCCCACCGATCCCAGGGCCCCGCCGAGGAGCCAAAACCATCCCGGCGGCGACAATTTGGGATTGTGCGAGCCCCGGGAAGGGCCGGGGGGAGCCCGGGGCCGTGTTTTGCCTCGGCCTCATTTTCACCTCGGCGCTCCAAGATCAACAGGCGGCCGCAGGATTCCTGCCGGACGCGAGCACACAGCGCCCTTGTTCCCGCTGGAAGCGGGACGCGGGGATTTGGGGGATTTTTCCTGCTTTTTTAAATTTTTTTTTTAAATTTTTTTTTTTTTTGCCATCGCCACGTCGGAACATCAGGGGTTGAAGTCATGGCAGAGTCAGAGGGAGGAGAGTCCCGACCAAGGGGAATATTCCCGGTCCTTTCCAGGGAGCTGGAGGTGTCTCCGTGGGGTACAGAGGGTGTTTGGAGGTCCCTAAATCCCTAAATCCGGCATTTTGAGTGGGATTTCCCACTGAGTGAGGTCCACAGTGTTGTTACAGTCTGGATAAATCCCAAAATCCCGTGTTTTGGGTGGGTTTTCCCATTGACTGCAGTGTCACTCTCCAGCCTGGATAAATCCCTAAATCCCATATTTTGAGTGGGTTTTCCCATTAACTGGGGTCTGCTCTCCAGCCTGGATAAATCCCAAAATCCCGTGTTTTGGGTGGGTTTTCCCATTGGCTGGGGTCCACAGTGTCACCCTCCAGCCTGGATAAATCCCTAAATCCCATCTTTTGGGTGGATTCTCCCACTGTTTCCTGCATGGAAGGGCCCAAAACGTCACATTCCAGCCCAGAGATCCCTTAGGATTTCTCCCACTGGGAGAGGGGATGGAATGGGGGATGAAGGAGGAGGAGTTTATGCCCCTTTTTCAGGGATTTGCCCTAAATCGATGGATTTATCCCTGATCCGCCCCCGGGAATGACCCTTTAATCCCAAACCCGGCGTAAACCACGGACAAAGAGCGATTCCAAGAGGAAAACCCAACACCCGCAGGCTCCCGGGGCAGGAACAATTAAAGAACCCCAATTTAATTATAATTTATTATTATAACCCCAAAACAACGCCTCGGTTTGGGGTTGTGGTTTTGTAACTCGAGAAAAGGGACGGGGAACTCCGGAAATCCTGGGAAGGGAGGGAGATGCTCTGGGATGCTGCTTCCAAAGGGGGGGTGGGAGTGGTTTTTGGGGTTGGGAATATTTTTGGGGGTCGGGAATGTTTTTTCGGGGCAGAAATGTTTTTTGGGGTTGGGAATGGTTTTTGGGGTCAGAAATGATGGTGGGGGTTGGGAATGTTGGTTGGAGTTGGGAATGTTGGTGGGGGTCGGGAATCATTTTTGGAGTTGGGAATGTTTTTGGGGTCAGGAATGACAGTGGATGTTGGGAATCCCAGTGGTGCCAAGCAGGAAAGAGCCACCTTTTCTTCAGCATTCCCATATTCCAGCTGCTTTCCAGGCACTGGGGATCACCCCCAAATCCTTTCGGCTCCTTCCTACCCCACCACCATTCCCACTCCCACTCCCATTCCCATTCTCATTCCCATTCCCATTCCCATTCCCATTCCCCCCCAGCCCAGGCTGTGGCCCAGAGGGTTCCGGTGGGATTTTGGGATGGTCACAGCACTGGGATGTTCAGGGTTCTGGGATCACATTCCAATGCACTTTAGGATGTTTGGGATGAGCCCCGAGGGTGGGAGTGCTGTGGGATCTCTGTAGGAATGGGGATGTGCAGCCCCCAGGGCCACCCATGATCCAAAGGGTTCCAGTGGGATTTTGAGATGGTCACAGCACTGAGACCACATTCCAGTGTGTTTTGGGATTCTTGGGATGAGCCCCGAGGGTGGGAATGCTGTGGGATCTCTGTAGGAATGGGGATGTGCAGCCCCCAGGGCCACCCGTGATCCAAAGGGTTCCAGTGGGATTTTGGGTGGCCTCTGTGCCGGGACTCCGGGACTCTGGAGCGACATTCCCAGGGATTGTGGGGCGCTGGGATCCGGGATCGGCGGCGTCGGGAAGCGGCGGCTCCCGGCCCCTTCAAAGAGGCGCTTTCAAGTGCCGAGGGGAGATGCTATCACCTGGGAACCTGGGAACGGGAACCGGAGCGGGCAGGGCCGGGCGCTCCCCCGGGGCTGGGAGCAGCTCCCGCGGGGGGACACGGCAGGGGACACGGGGGGGGACACGGGGGGGACAGGAGGGGGACAGGAGGGGGACACGGGATGGGAACAGGAGGGGGACACGGGGGACAGGGAGGGGGGGACACGGGAGGGACACGGGGGGACAGGAGGGGACACGGGGGACACGGCAGGGGACACGGAGGGACACGGGGGACAGGAGGGGGACACGGATGGGACATGGGATGGGACAAGGAGGGGACAGGAGGGGACACGGGATGGGAACAGGAGGGGACACGGGGGGAGGACACAGGATGAAATATGGGATGGGGACACACGGTGGGGACACGGCAGGGAGGACACAGGATGGGGACACGGGATGGCACACGGGGGGACATGGGATGGGACACGGGATGGGGACATGGGAGGCACACAGGAGGGGACACGGGATGGGAACAGGAGGGGGACACAGGACGGGGACAGGAGGGGGACACGGGATGGGAACAGGATGGGGACACGGGGGGGACACAGCCTGGCACGGACTTTTCCAAACCCAACATGGCTCCACATCCAGGGGCTTCCATGGGTCAGACCTGGGGTTCTCAGGGATGATCCTCAGGATCATGGGAGATGTGCTGGCCCCTGGCCGGATTTGGGTCACCGCTGGCCGGATTTGGGTCACCACTGGTCTGATTTGGGTCACCACTGGCCGGATTTGGGTCACCACTGGCCGGATTTGGGTCACCACTGGTCTGATTTGGACACCATTGGCCGGATTTGGGTCACCACTGGCCGGATTTGGGTCACCACTGGCCGGATTTGGACACCACTGGTCTGATTTGGGTCACCACTGGTCAGATTCAGGTCATCACTGGCCAGATTTAGGTCACCGGCTTTGTCCCCAGCGCTCTGTGGGGACACTCTGACCCCGTTCCCATAGCACATCCCTCCCTCCCTCCCAAAGAAATCCCACCTGGGCCATCTCAGGATGACCAAGGCTGGGATCAGTGGGGTGAGGGCTCTGGGTTTCGGGATGACCAAGGCTGGGATCAGCAGGGCGAGAACTCCACGGATTTTGGGATGACCAAGGCTGGGATCAGCGGGGTGAGGACTCCGGGTTTCAGGATGACCGAGGGTGGGATCAGCGGGGTGGTGGCCCTGCAGATTTCGGGATGACCAAGGCTGGGCTCAGCAGCAGCTGAGGATGACACAGGATGTGCTGGCAGGGGTTTGGCAATCCGGGAGTCACAGGGGGCAGGGAGGGACATGGAGGGGCCCTGGTCACTCCTGTCCCCCCTCCGTGGGGACACGGCCAGGGGGTCACACTGAGCTGGGGCCAAGGGCTCCCCATGTGGGTGACACAGGGTGACCCCAGCCCAAAATTCAGCCTTGCAGGGGGGTGGGGGCTCCCCTGGGGACATCCGGGGCTGGGTCCCCGCAGAGTGGGTGCCCGGGGGGTCTGGATGGTCCCGGTGGGAGGGTCCAGGGTGGGTCCGGATGGCCCCGGGCGGTCCCGTGGGGATCCCGAGGGGGAGGGTCCAGGGTGAGTCCGGACGATCCCGGTGGGGGCGGTCCCGGGTGGTCGCAGAGAGCTCCGGGGGGGTCCCGGAGGAAGCGTCCCGGGTGGGCCCGAGGGGTTCCCAGGGGGACCCATGAGGGAGTTGCCCGGAGCGGTTCCGCGGGGTGTCCGGGATGGTCCCGGGGTGTTCCCGCACGGTGCCCGGGATTGTCCCGCAGGGTGCCCGGGGCGGTCCCGCACGCTGCTCGGGATGATCCCGGGATGGTCCCGGGATGTTCCCGCACGGTGCCCGGGGCGGTCCCGGGATAGTCCCAGGATGTTCCCGCACGGTGCCCGGGGCGGTCCCGGGATGGTCCCGGGATGTTCCCGCACGGTGCCCGGGGCGGTCCCGCGGGCTGTCCGGGCGGGTCCGGCGCTGCCGCTGCCCGCGCTGTCCCCGCCCCGGCCCGGCCGGTGCCGCCCATTTCCGCCGGGCGGAGCCGCCCCTCGGCCCCGCAGCGGCCCCGCCGCCAGCGCCCGCCCGGCCCGGCCCGGCCCCGGCCCCGCTCGCTCCGGTGCAGCCCCGCCATGGCGGGCGGCCCGGCCGCGCTCGCCCTCGGTACGTGCGGGGCTCGGGGGGCTCGGCCCGGGGGGCTCCGCGCCCCCAGCCCCGGTGCAGACCCCGCCGAGGGGGGCAGCGCCGGGGCGCCCCCGGAGCGGGGCGATCCCGAGGGCTCGGGGGGTTCTGGGGTTGGGCTGTGGGGGTCTGGTCCGTGAATTGCGGGAATGCGGTGAAAATCCCATAAAAACCCCATAAAAAATCCCCCGCGCGGGCGCTCCCGAAGTTCGTTCCCTGTGGGAAAGGCGCCTTCGCCGCGACGCGTGAGTACGGCCGCGGTCAGACGCTTAATTAGGGCGGCTAATTAGGGCTGGGGGCTAATTAGAGCTGCGGGGAGGGGGGCGGTGGGTGCCGGGGGAAGGGGGGCGGTGGGAAGCGGGGGCGCTCCCCGCTGGAGCGCGGCGATGCCGGGACGGGACGGGAGCGGCACCGGGGATGCTCCCGGGGGAAGGATCCCGGCGCGGATGGCTGGAGCTCGGCTGGCTTTGTCGCGCTGTCCCCTCCGATGTCACCCACCCGCAGCTCCCGGGGGGTTCTATCCCGCTGGGAAAGCGGCGCTTTGGAGCGCTCGGGTTCGGGAGAGCGGCTGCGCTTGGCCCCGCTCCAGCTCCCGGCGCTGCCGCTGTGGCTCCGCTCCCGCTCCTCCGCCGAGGGTCCCTCGGGGGATCCGAGCGTCCCTCGGGGGGCCGGCGGCTCCGGGAGCCGCGTCCCTCCTTCCTCGGCTCACCCGGAGCTGCCGTGTCCCTTTTTCTGCCGCTCCTGCCCGTTCCCGAGGCTCCGGATCTCCCCGGCCCCGCTGCCCGCCCGCCTCGGGGGGGTTGAGCCGCGGGTTCCCACCTGTCCCGATCCCAGCGGTTCCCGATCCGCCTGGGAGAACAGCCCGGGATAAACCCCAGCGGGTCGGAGCATCCGCTCGGGATACCGGGGAGGGAAAAGGGGGAACCCCTCCAGCCCAACCGCCCAGAGCTGGAGCCGAGCGGGGATCGGGGCCGGGCGGATCCGCAGGGAATTCCTGGAGCAGGGAACAACCCCCAGCGGTACCGGAGACGCCGTGGGGAGAAGCGGCGGCTGGGAATCAGCGGGATGGAGCTGCTGGAAGCGCGTTGGGAAGGGCTGGGAGTCCTTTGGAGAGTTGGGGGCCCCTGCCGGGAGGGGCTGGGCCGGCAGGGAGAGATTCCCGGAGAACGGGGTGGGATGGGGCTGGAAAACCAAGCGGGGATGGGTGAGTGCAGCCCCATCCCGGGCTCGAGGGTGTGGAGTGTCCGAGTGTCCAGGAGGTGTCCGAGTGTCCAGGAGGTGTCCGAGTGTCCAGGAGGTGTCCGGTGTCCCCACGCCGGCCCTGGGCATGGAAAACCGGGATCAGGGATGAGGGTTGGGCTTTCCACCTGCCCACGGAGAGGAGCTGGAATGGCGAGGGGGATGGACACCCCCCATCCCGCCGGGATGAGCCATTCCCAAAAACCCCGGCATGGAGGCGCATCTCCCAAAAAACCCCGGAATGGAGGAGTATTTCCCGCAGCCGTGGAGGATCCCTGAAGCTCTGGTGGATCCCTGAGACCATGGAGGATCCCTGAAAATGTGGTGGATCCCTGAGGATGTGGAGGATCCCTGAAGCTCCAATGCTTCCTGAAGCCATGGTGGATCCCTAAAGCTCTGGTGGATCCCTGAATTTGTGTTGGAGCCCTGGAGGATCCCTGACACTCTGGGTGGATCCCTGAGCTCCGGAGGGTCCCTGGAGCCCTGGGTGGATCCCTGAAGCCGTGGTAGATCCCTGGACCTCTGGAGGATCCCTGAAGCCCTGGGAGAATCCCTGAAGTCACAGTGGATCCCTGAGTTGGTGTTGGATCCCAAAATTTGTGTTTGATCCCTGAAGCCCACGGTGGATCCCTGAAGCCATGGAGAACCCCTGAAGCTCCACTGGATCCCCGAATTCCTGAGTGGATCCCCGAAGCCCAGGGTGGATCCCCAAATCTCCGGGTGAATCTCTGAAGCGCCAGTGGATCCCTGGATCCCAGGGTGGATCCCTGAAGCTCCAGTGGTTCCCCGAATCCCAGGATGGATCCCTGAAGCCCAGGGTGGATCCCTGGATCCCAGGGTGGATCCCTGAAGCGCGGGATCCGCGGGATGCGCATCCCCAGGCTCCGTCTCCCGCCCGCCGCCTTTCCCGCGCCGTTCGCCGAAATCCCTGCGGGAATTTGGGTCAAATCCCAGGAAAAGCAGAAATGGGGTCAAATCCTGGGAAAAGCGGCCGCTCCGTGCCCTGGGATCGCTCCTGGCCGGGGGGGGGGGGGGTCACTCTGTCCACTCAGAGGGGTCATTCCTGCCGGGAATCCCCCCCACCCAGTCTCCACAATTCCACCCGCGCCAGGAATTCCCGCGTTTTCCTTAAAAACCTCGGAGTGGTTTTGGGAGCTCCCGCCGAGGTTTTGGGGTCAGGGCGTGGCTGACCCCGCGTGTCCCTCCCCGCAGGTGTCCTGCTGGCCGCGTGCCACGCGCTGGACAACACCACGGCCGCCCAAAACGGTGAGTGCCCGGCGGGAATTCCGGAATTCCGGCATCCCGCCCCTCTCCCTGTGGGATAACGGGGCCCTGGGTGGGATCCCAGCCCCAGATCCCCAAGGGAAAAACGGGAATGGTTTGTAGTCCCCCCAAAAAAATTGGTTTCTGGCCCCAAAAGAAAGGGTTTCCAGCCCTAAAAGGGTTTTCCAGGCCCAAAAGGAAAGGGTTTTCCCATCCCTAAAAGGAAGGGTTTCCAGCTCCAAAATAAAGGGGTTTTGGCCCCAAAAGAAAGGGGGTTTAGCCCTAAAAAGGTTTTTTAGGCCCAAAAGGAAAAAATTTCCAGGCTCAAAGGGCAAAGGATTCCAGCCCCAGAAGGAAAGAGTTTCCAGCCCCAAAAGGAAAGGGTTTTCCTTTCCCCACAATAAAGGGTTTTCAGCCCCAGGAGGAAAATATTTCCAGCCCCAAAAAAAGGGTTTCCAGTCCCCCAAAAAAAGGGTTTCCAGCTCAAAAAAAAGGGTTTCCAGCCCCAAAAGGAAAGAGTTTCCAGCCCCGAAAGGAAAGGGTTTTCCCATTCCCACAATAAAGGGTTTTCAGCCCCAAAAGGAAAAGATTTCCAGGCTCAAAGGGAAAAGGTTTCCATCTCCAAAAGAAAGGGTTTTCCCATCTCCACAATAAAGGGTTTTCAGCCCCCAAAAAAGGGTTTTCAGCCCCAAAAGGACAGGGTTTTCCCAAGCCCACAATAAAGGGTTTTCAGCCCCAAAGAAAGGAGTTCCAGTCCCCCAAAAAAGGCTTCCAGCCCCAAAAGGAAAAGAGGGGGGATCACTCGGGGCAGGGACAGTCGGAGCGGGATCACTGGGGGCAGGGACAGTTGGGGACACAGGGACATCCCAACGGGAGCCACCCCAAGGACCAGGAGCATCCCTGCATCCCTGGCTTTAATCGTCCCCGTCTGGGGCTGCCATAAATCCACGCGCAGGAGCCGGGGGTGGCTTTGAAACGCCGGCGGTCGGAAGCGCCTTCGATCCCGGGATAATCCCGGCGCAGGAAATTCCGGAAATTCGCTTCCCGGAGGATAATTCAAACCAGCCGAGGGCCCTAATGGGAACCAGGAGCCGGGTTTAGCTCTCTCCTCCTCCCCTTTAAGCTCTTTAGGAAATTCCTTTGGGATTATGGAAGCAGGACCCGTCTGGGCTCCTTGGGGTGGCCGCTGGATCGCGTCCCACGCAGCGATCCCAAAATAAACCCTATAAAAGCACCCCTGGCTGGGTGCTGGCCGGGGAGATTGACCAAAAACGCCGTTTTTTGGGTGGTTTTTGGCCCGCAGCTCCGGTGGCGGCGGCGGTGAGGTCGCACTTCAACGAGTGCCCCGATTCCCACAGCCAGTTCTGCTTCCACGGCACCTGCCGCTTCCTGGTGCAGGAGGACAAACCCGCCTGCGTGTGAGTGCCCCAAAATGTGGGGTTTGGGGTCCTGGGGGGTCATAAAACACCGGGTTTGGGGTCCTGGGGGTCATAAAAGACCAGGTTTGGGGTCCTGAGGGTCATAAAACACCGGGTTTGGGATCCTGAGGGTCACAAAACACCAGGTTTGGGGTCCTGGAGGTCATAAAAGACCAGGTTTGGGGTCCTGGGGGTCATAAAAGACCAGGTTTGGGGTCCTGAGGGTCATAAAACACCGGGTTTGGGGTCCTGGGGGTCATAAAACACTGGGTTTGGGGTTCTGGAGGTCATAAAACACCGGGTTTGGGGTCCTGGAAGTCACAAAAAAATGGGTTTGGGGTCCTGGCAATCCCCAAAACAAAAGTTTGGAGTCCTGGGGGTCATAAAACACCGGGTTTGGTGTCCTTGGGATCCAAAAACTCCGGGTTTGGTGTCCTGAGGATCCCAAAACATTGGGGTTTGTGTCCATGGAATCCCAAAACTCAACATTTGGTATCCTGGGGATCCCAAAACTCCAGGATTGGTGTCCCTGGGATCTCAAAACACCGGGTTTGGTGTCCTTGGGATCCCAAGACTCCAGGTTTGGTGTCCTGAGGATCCCAAAACCACAGGTTTGGCCAGGCTCCTGCTGGGTCCTGAGCTGACCCCGATGTCCATCCTGTGTGTCCCTATCCCAGGGTGACTCCTCTGTCCCTCTGGTGTGTCCCAATCCCCGTTCCCACGTGTCCCTGTCCCGGGGTGACTCCCTGTCCCCATTCCCACGTGTCCCTGTCCCAGGGTGACTCCCTGTCCCCATTCCCACGTGTCCCTGTCCCGGGGTGACTCCCTGTCCCTGTTCCTGGGGTGACTCCCTGTCCCAAGGTGACTCCCTGTCCCCATTCCCACGTGTCCCTGTTCCTGTGTGTCCCCATCCTGGGGTGACTCCCTGTCCCCATTCCCACGTGTCCCTGTCCTGGGGTGACCCTGCTGTCCTGTTCCCCTGTGTCCCTACCCGTGGTGACCCCATGTCCCCAGGTGTCACTCGGGGTACATGGGGACACGCTGTGAGCACGCTGACCTGCTCTGTGTGTGTCCCCAGGTGTCACTCGGGGTACGTGGGGACACGCTGTGAGCACGCTGACCTGCTCTGTGTGTGTCCCTGTGTGTCCCCAGGTGTCACTCGGGGTACGTGGGGACACGCTGTGAGCACGCTGACCTGCTCTGTGTGTGTCCCCAGGTGTCACTCGGGGTACGTGGGGACACGCTGTGAGCACGCTGACCTGCTCTGTGTGTGTCCCTGTGTGTCCCCAGGTGTCACTCGGGGTACGTGGGGACACGCTGTGAGCACGCTGACCTGCTCTGTGTGTGTCCCTGTGTGTCCCCAGGTGTCACTCGGGGTACGTGGGGACACGCTGTGAGCACGCTGACCTGCTCTGTGTGTGTCCCCAGGTGTCACTCGGGGTACGTGGGGACACGCTGTGAGCACGCTGACCTGCTGGCCGTGGTGGCAGCCAACCAGAAGAAGCAGACGATCACGGCCCTGCTCGTGGTGGCCGTGGTGGCCTCGGCGCTGCTCGTCACCGTCTGCGTCCTGGTGCAGTGAGTGCCGGGCAGGGAATTCCCGGGGGACATCCTGGGACAAGGGACCCCCTGTCCCCATCCCTGTCCCCATCCCAGACCCTGTCCCCATCCCCATCCCTGTCCCACAGTGTCCCTGTCCCACAGTGTCCCCTGTCCCCATCCTGTGTCTGTCCCTGTCCCCGCAGCTGCTGCCACCTGCGCAAGCGCTGTCCCACAGTGTCCCTGTCCCCTGTCCCTGTCCCACAGTGCCCCTGTCCCCATCCCTGTCCCACAGTGTTCCTGTGTCCTGTCCCCAGTGTCCCTGTCCCCTGTCCCTGTCCCACAGTGTCCCTGTCCCCATCCCTGTCCCCATCCCTGTCCCACAGTGTCCCTGTCCCCATCCCTGTCCCCGTCCCTGTCCCTGTCCCCATCCCTGTCCCCATCCCTGTCCCACAGTGTCCCTGTCCCCGCAGCTGCTGCCGCCTGCGCAAGCGCTGTCCCTGTCGCCTGTCCCCATCCCTGTCCCCATCCCTGTCCCCATCCCTGTCCCCTGTCCCTGTCCCACAGTGTCCCTGTCCCCGCAGCTGCTGCCGCCTGCGCAAGCGCTGTCCCGGGTGGTGCCGCGAGCACGGAGCCGGCCAGGACAAACCGGGGGGGCTGCTCAAGGGGGGCGCGTCCTGCTGCCACACTGAGACAGGTGAGGGACACCTGGGACACCTGGGGACACCTGGGACAGGTGAGGGACACCTGGGACAGGTGTGGACACCTGGGACACCTGGGGACACCTGGGGGGGTGACAGGATAAACCGGGGGGGCTGCTCAAGAGGGGCGCGTCCTGCTGCCACACTGAGACAGGTGAGGGACACCTGGGGACACCTGGGACAGATGAGGGACACAGGGGACACCTGGGAGAGGTGAGGGACACATGGGACAGGTGAGGGACACAGGGACACTGGGGGTATCTCTGCTGCTGCCACACTGTCACAGGTGAGTGACACAGGGGACACCTGGGACAGGTGAGGGACACTGAGGGGTGTCACTGCCGCTGTCACCGCCAGCTGTGGCACAGGTGACAGGTGACACCTGACAGGACCCCCGGGGTGTAACCACTGCCATTCCCTCCCCCACAGGTGTGTGACAGACCTGGTGACACCTGGGGACACCTGGAGACCCCTGGGGACCCCCCTCTCCTCCTCTTCGGATCCTTTTTGGGGCGTTTTCCCCTTTTCCCCTCGTTTTCCAGGGCAGGAGCCCAGCCCCGGGTTTTTCCTTGGCTTTTTGGGTCGTTTTTCCTGGGATTTTTCGCTCTCCCAAATATTTGGGTTTTAAACCAGAACTTCCCCCCCCCCCCGCCAGGATGGGGCTTTATTTTTCTATAGAGGAAAAAAAAAAAACCCTCAGCCCAGTTTTTGGGGACAAATCCCAGCTTTTTATTAATAATAAATGAAAATAAATCCTAGGAAATCTCCTCGGGCTGGAGATTTCCAACCAACCTCTGGTTCAGCCTTAACCTCCCCTTAATCCTCCTCTTAACCAACCCCGAGCTTTTCCCTCCTGTTTTGGGGTTGTTTTTGGGGTTTTTTTTGGGGTTTTGTTTTTTTTTTTTTAAAGTCATGGTTACTCTCATGTCTTCTGTATATGTTGCACTGAAAAGTTAATATTTAATGTTTTAATTTATTTCGCGTGGTTTAAATTAATTTTGATTCCTATAAAGATGTTCTTGTCACCTCCTGGTTTTGGGTTTTATTTTTTTCCCCCGTTCTAATGAACCCCATTTCCCGTGATTTCAGCCCAAATTTTCAATCCCTGCTGGCCCAGTTTTGGGTTTTGGGAAGGTTTCCCTTCAGTTTTGGGGAGGTTCTCGTTTATTTTGGGGCGGTTTGTCTCAGGTTTGGGGCGGGTTTTAGGGCGGTTTTGGGGCGGTTCCCGTTGATTTCGGGGCGGGTTTAGGGCGGTTCAGGACGGGGTTTAGGGCGGTTCAGGGCGGGTTTAAGCCGGCTTTAGGCCGGTGTCGTGGAGGTTTTGGGGCGGTTCCCATTGATTTCGGGGCGGGTTTTAGGGCGGTTCAGGGCGGGTTTTAGGGCGGTTCAGGGCGGGTTTAAGCCGGCTTTAGGCCGGTGTCGTGGAGGTTTTGGGGCGGTTCCCATTGATTTCGGGGCGGGTTTTAGGGCGGTTCAGGGCGGGTTTTAGGGCGGTTCGGGGCGGGTTTAAGCCGGCTTTAGGCCGGTGTCGTGGAGGTTTTGGGGCGGTTCCCATTGATTTCGGGGCGGGTTTTAGGGCGGTTCAGGGCGGGTTTTAGGGCGGTTCAGGGCGGGTTTTAGGGCGGTTCAGGGAGGGTTTAGGGCTGTTCAGGGCGGGTTTAGGGCTGTTCAGGCCGGGCTCAGGGCGGTGCGGGGCGGGTTTAGGGCGGTCTTAGCGCTGTTCAGGGCGGGTTTAGGGCGGGATCAGGGCGGGTTTAGCGCAGTTCAGGGCGGGTTTAGCGCTGTTTAGGGCGGGTTTAGGGCGGGTTTAGCAGCCGTTCAGGGCGGATTTAGGGCGGGTTTAGCACTGTTCAGGGCGGGTTTAGGGCAGGTTTAGCACTGTTCAGGGCGGGTTTTAGGGCGGGTTTTAGGGCGGGCGGGCGAGGCCCGGCGCGGAGCGGGCCCATGGCGGAGGCGGCGCAGGGCCGGGTGCAGGCCGGGCTCAGGGCGGTGTCAGGGCGGGTTTAGGGCGGGTTTAGCGCTGTTTAGGGCGGGTTTAGCACTGTTCAGGGCGGGTTTAGCACTGCTCAGGGCGGGTTTTAGGGCGGGTTTTAGGGCGGGGCGGGTGAGGCCCGGCGCGGAGCGGGCCCATGGCGGAGGCGGCGCAGGGCCGGGTGCAGGCCGCGGTGGAGAGCGCGGTGCAGGGGCTGGAGCGGGAGCACATCCGAGCCATGCAGGTACCGGGACACGCGGGGGACACCAGGGGGACACCCTGGGGACACCTGGGGAGGGGTCCGGGGCTGTCCCGGGGCCGCTGCTGCAGCCCCACACACACACACGTGGGTGCGCCGGGCAGCGCCGGGAGCGGCCCTGGGACACCCCCAATTCACTGAGACCCCTTCTAATTCACCGAGACCCCCCCTCTAATTCAGTGTGACCCCCCCCAGTTCATTGTGACCCCCCCAATCCACTGGGACACCCCCCTAATACACTGAGATCCCCCCAGCTCATTATGACCCCCCCTTCTAATTCATTGCGACCCCTCTCTAATTCAGGGTGACCCCTCCAGTTCACTGAGACCCCCCCCATACACCCCCTGAGACCCCCTGAATCCCTGCACCCCCACACTGCATGTCCTGTGCCCCCTAAATAAAGTCTGCCCTCCAGTTCATTCCCTGTGCCCCCCCAAACACATCCTGTGCCCCCCCAAACACATCCTGTGCCCCCCAAACACACCCTGTGCCCCCCAAACACACCCTCTGCCCCCCGTGCATCCCCTGTGCCCCCCAAACACACCCTGTGCCCCTCAACATTCCCTGTGCCCTCCACACTCAGTGCCCCCCAACATCCCCTGTGCCCCCCATGCCCCCCCAGTACATCTCCTGTACCTGTCACACATTCCCTGTGCTCCCAGTTTGTCCCCTGTGCCCCCCAACACACCGTTTAACCCCCCCCAGTACGTCTGTGCCCCCCAACACACCGTGTCCCCAACATTCCCAGTGCCCCCCAGTATCACCAGTGTCCCCTGTGACCCTGTCCGGTGTCCCCACGGTGCCCCCAATGTCCCCAGTGTTCCCTGGGATGCAGTGCTGTGTCCCCAGGGTGTCCCCAGTGTCCCCCGTGACCCCGTCCCGTGTCCCTAGGGCACGATGTTCCGCTGCAGCGCGCGGTGCTGCGAGGACGCCGCGGCCTCGATGCAGGAGGTGCAGCGCTGCATCGAGCGCTGCCACGCGCCCCTGGCCCGCGCCCAGGCCATCGTCACCGCCGAGCTCGAGCACTTCCAGGTGAGCACGGGACACCTGGGGACCCCCAGGGACCCTCGGGGACAGCACCGGGACCCCCGGGGACCCTCGGGGACAGCAGCGGGGCCCTGGGCAGGACCTGAGCCCCCAGATCCCTGCACCCTCTGCTGCATGTGCTGTGTGCCCTAAATGCACCCTGTGCATCCATCCCCTGACCCTCAGCCCCTCCCTGATCCCCCCAGCCCCTCCCTGATCCCCCCAGTGCCCTGCTGCCCCCACAATGTGCCCCCAGCCCCTGTCCATCCCCTGACCCCCCCCACCAGTCCCTCCGCTGACCCCCAGTCCCCACTGACCCCACTGTCCATCCCCAGACCCCCCAGTCCCTTGCTGCCCCCCGCTGACCTCCCCAGTTCCCTGACCCCCCCATCCCTCCCTGTCCCCCCAATCCCTGCTGTCCCCCAGCCCCTGCTGACCCCACTGTCCATCCCCTGACCCCACTGTCTGTCCCCTGTCCCCACTGTCCATCCCCTGACCCTGCTTTCCATCCCCTGACCCCACTGATCCCACTCTCCTTGCTGTCCATCCCCTGACCCCGCTGTCCCTCCCGTGTCCCCTGTGTCCCCAGGACCGGCTGAGCCGCTGCTCGCTGCAGTGCTCGGACCAGGCCAAGGACGCGCTGGACTCGGGGGGCTCGGAGCCGCGCGTGCGGGGCCAGCTGGACGCGTGCCTGGCCAGCTGCGGGGAGCAGCACCTGCGCCTCGTGCCCGCCATGGCCAAGAAGATGCGGGACGGGCTGGCCAGCATCCAGCAGTGACACCGGGGACACCCCCGGGGACACCCCCGCGCTGCTCATTAAAGCCCAGGTGGCACCTCCCTCCCACCGAGCGCGGTGCTGCGGGGGCACTGGGGGAACTGGGGGAATTGAGGGTGATGGGGGCACTGGGGGAACCGCAGGGGATGGGGGTGATGGGGGAATTGGGCGTGATGGGGGCACTGGAGAAACTGGGGGCGATGGGGGGCACTGGGGCAACTGGGGGAATTGGGGGTGATGGGGGAATTGGGGGAACTGGGGGAACCTCAGGTGATGGGGCCATGGGGGGAATTGAGGGTGATGGGAGAACTGGGGATGATGGGGGCACTGGGGGTGATGGGGGAAGCTCAGGTGATGGGGGCACTGGGGGTGCTGGGGGTACTCGGGGAAGTGGGGGGCACTGGGAGGGTGAGGAGGTGGGTGATGGGGGCACTGGGGGGGTGGTGGGGTGGGTGATGAGGGGATGCTGCAGGTGATGGGTGGGTGTTGGGGGAACCCGGGGGCACTGGGGGGTGATGGGGGACACTGGGAAGTTGATGGGGGCATTGGTGGGGGTGATGGGATGGGTGATGGGGGCACTGGGGGTACTGGGGGCAGCAGGGGAGCGCTGGGGGGTGATGGGGGCATTGGTGGGGGAGCCCCTGTGGGGGTGCAGGTGTGGGGTGACCCCTGGGCAGGTGTGACCTGTGTAGGTGTGCAACACACATGGTGACCCTGTGCGTGTGCAAGGTGTGACCCCAGGCCGTGCACACCTGTACACACGGGGACACACTCACAGATGGGCACACACAGACACACTCACACGTGTGTACACATGAACACACGCACACGTGCTTGCACGCCCCGCACACGATGGCAGCCATGCCGCCGCATCTCCCGGTGCAGCCGCGCCCTCGCCCGCCGCCCCCTGCCCTCCCCTGGTCCCGCTCCGCTGCATTCCCCGCTGCATTCCCCGCTCTCTCTGCTGCATTCCCCGCTGCATTCCCTGCTCTCCCCGCTCCTCTCTCCGCTGCATTCCCTGCTGCATTCCCCGCTGCATTCCCCGCTCTCCCCGCTGCATTCCCCGCTCTCCCCGCTGCAGTCCCCGCTGCTCTCTCCGCTGCTCTCTCCGCTGCATTCCCCGCTGCATTCCCCGCTCTCCCCGCTGCTCTCTCCGCTGCATTCCCCGCTGCATTCCCTGCTCTCCCCGCTGCTCTCTCCGCTGCATTCCCCGCTGCATTCCCCCCGCTGCATTCCCCGCTGCATTCCCCGCTGCATTCCCCGCTGCTCTCCCCGCTGCATTCCCCGCTCCCTCCCCGCTCCCTCCCCGCTCATTCTGCGCCTGCGCCGCTGCTGGGCTGCGCGCGGGTTCCGCGCCCCGGCCGCCATTGGCTGGCACGGGGGGGACGCACGGCGCGCTGACGTCAGAGCGCGGCGCGCGGCAGAGACGGGCCGGGGGCTGAGGGCGCCATGAGCAAAGCGCACCCGCCCGAGCTGAAAAAGTGGGTCTGGGGGCGCGGGGCCGGGGCCGGGGCTGGGCCGGGGCCGGGCCGGGGCCGAGGGGAGCCGGGGAGGGGGTGGCGGGCAGCGGGAAGCGGAGCGGCGCGGTGCGGCGCGTGCCGGTGTCCCGGCGTGCACCGCGGGGCCCGGTGTCATGGCGGCGGCGGGGGCGGCGCGGGTGGCCCCGGTGTCATGAGGGGATAATGGCGGGGCGGTTTTGTCCCGTCTTCCCTCGCCGGTGCTGACCCGGGGCCGTCTCGTTGCAGGTTCATGGACAAGAAGCTGTCGTGTGAGTGCTGGAATTTATCCCACCCTGGTTCCCCTCACGGTGCTCGGGACCCCCGCCCCAAGCCCCTTCACGGTGCCCGGGACCCCTGCTCTGATCCCCCCCACGGTGCCCGGGACCCCCTGTCCCGATTCCCCTTCACGGTGCCCGGGATCCCCTGTCCCGATTCCCCTTCACGGTGCCCGGGACCCCCAAAATGCCCGGTTTTGGGGACCCTCCCGGTGCCCAGGGGCCGGTGCTCGGACCAGCCCACCTGGAGCAGGCCCTGACTGATTTTAAGCCTCACAGCTCGTTAATTAAAACTCTAATCCATTCATTTAAACCATAATTCATCAATTTAACTCTAATATGAATTGAAAACTCACTCTTCTTCCCTTTCCTTACGCCATCAGTGAGTTGTGCTTAATCCTTCCCATTCCCCCCCCCTCCATGAGTCCTGCTCCTTCCAAGGCTCAGTTTTGGGGTAAAACGGTCCCGATTTGGGAACTGTGCAGCCTCACGCGCTGTGTGTGTTCCCTGCAGTGAAGCTGAACGGCGGCCGGCACGTGCAGGGCATCCTGCGGGGCTTCGACCCCTTCATGAACCTGGTCATCGATGAGTGCGTGGAGATGGCACCGGGCGGGCAGCAGAACAACATCGGCATGGTGGTGAGTGCCACTGGGAGCACTGGGAGCACTGGGAGTGGGGTGGTGAGTGCCACTGGGAGCACTGGGAGTGGGGTGCTGAGTGCTACTGGGAGCACTGGGAGTGGGATGCTGAATGCTACTGGGAGCACTAGTGGTGAGTGCTACTGGGAACACTGGGAGTGGGATGCTGAGTGCTACTGGGAGCACTGGGAGTGGGGTGCTGAATGCTACTGGGAGCACCGGTGGTGAGTGCTGCTGGGAGCGGGGTGCTGAGTGCTACTGGGAGGACTGGGAATGGGGTGGTGAGTGCTACTGGGAGGACTGGGAGTGGGGTGGTGAGTGCTACTGGGAGTGGGGTGGTGAGTGCTACTGGGAGTTGGGTGGTGAGTGCTACTGGAAGCACTGGGAGCGCGGTGCTGAGTGCAACTGGGGAGCCCTGGGACCAGGGAAAACAAACTGGAAGGAAGGAACCCTGAGATCAGAGGTAACAACTCCCACGTTGGCCCTTGCAGGTGATCCGAGGGAACAGCATCATCATGCTGGAAGCTTTGGAACGAGTATAAACCCCTGGAAAAGCCCAAATCCCGACCCACCGGCCCCGTTCCCTCGTCCACGCCGCCGCCCTCGAGTGGACAATTATTTTGTTTTTGTTATTAAAGAAATTTTGTAATGGTTGACCTAACTCAAGCCTCCCTCGTGGCAGTTTTTGGCAGCTCGGTGTTAATTCCGCTCCCAATCCCAGGAAAATTCATGGGGAAACTTTAATTCATTGAAGTGGGTGTTGAATTTGTGCTATTTTTGGTGGTTTTCTCCTTAAAAAACACTCAAGTTGTTAAATTCTTTATTAACTCCTTCACACCTCTACACAGTGATGGATATTGGTGGCTTTTACTCTTTCCCACCCATTCTGGCAGCTCCAAGCACATCATTCCCCCCCCAGTTTCCACCCTGAGGAATCATTCCTTGGCAGACCCTTTGGAAAAGTTGGGGCAGGGGGATGGACGACCAGGGAGTTGATATTCCCAGCTGGAGGGCACTTTTGGGGTAATTATGGCACTTTTTTAACGAATTCCCGAATCTCAGACAGGGATGAATCGAGGAGTTTGAGGAAAACTCAGAATTTCCTTGAGGAAAATATCCCGGCTTACTTGGGAACGCTTCACTGCTGTCCTCCCTCCTGAGCTGGCCAAACAGCTTCCAGGTGGCACCAGGGGACGTCAAGGTGAGGTATTGGGAATAATTTTGTCGTGGAAGAAAGGGTTGTCCAGCCTTGGTCAGTGGTGGAGTCGCCATCCCTGGAAGCGTCCAAACAACAATGGACACGGCACTTGGGGACATCGTGAATGGTGAACGTGGTTGGGTTGGTGGTTGGACTTGAAGGTCTTGATGATCTTAAAGATCTTGAAGGTCTTGATGATCTTCCAACCTTAAGGATCCCAGAATCCTATGGAACACCTCCTTGGATGGGCGAAGCACAGAGTTCATCAGTGTTAATTACGGCATCTTGGTGGTCTTGATGTTCCTGAAGGTCTTGATGATCCCGGAGGTGTTGATGTTCTTGAAGATCTTGATCTTGGAGGTCTTGATGTTCTTGAAGATCTTGATCTTGGAGGTCTTGATGATCTTGAAAATCTTCCAGCCTTAAGGATCCCATGATCCTGTGAAACACTTCCTTGGAGGGGTGAAGCACGGAGTTCGTTAATGCTAATTACGGAATCTTGATGATCCTGAAGGTCTTGATGATCTCGAAGCTCTTCCAACCTTAACTATTCTGAGATCCTACGAAACACCTCCTTGGAGAGGCAAACTATGGACTTCATCGGTGTTAATTACAGCATCTTGGTGGTCTTGAAGTTCTTGGTGATCTTGCAGGTCTTGAAGTTCTTGAAGACCTTGAAGTTCTCGATAATCTTGAAGGTCTTGATAATCTTGAAGACCTTGATGTTCTTGAAGATCTTTAAGGTCTTGATGATCTTGAAGACCTTGATGATCTTAAAGATCTTCCAACTTTAAAGAACCCCACGATCCTACAAAACACCTCCTCAGAGGGGCGAAGCACAGAGTTCATTAGTGTTAATTAAGCCCCGGGGGGACTCTCAGAGCTCAGTTTTGAGCTTCTCGTGCAGGTCCTCCTGGTCGATGTTGGCGCTGTGGCCGTGCCAGCGGTGGAAGGCGAGCAGGGCGGCGTTGCGGGCGGCGATGGCGCACATCTCCATGGCGCTGGCGGCGCGCTCCAGCCCGTTCAGGTAGTACAGGTGCTCGTGCAGGACGATGGGAGGACACCTCTCGGGAGGGCTGTACTGGGGATACGCCAACCACGCCTTCACCTTCACCGAGTCGTACGAGGAGAAGAGCAGATTGAGCTGCTCCTTGGTGAGCACTTCGTTGGAGAACACCTTCCACACGGCCGACTGCAACGGCAGCTTCGCGCCCGCGCCCGCGTCTCCCACCGGGGACACCATGGCCACGCTGTTGAAGAACAGCTTGGGGTTGTCCGTGGTGAAGATGGCCCCCAACTGAAAGGCCTGGGGGTCGCCGTAGCCGAGGAAGGAGGCGTTCAAGCGCCCGTGCACCAAGGTGGTGACGGTCTGGTGGTAGGCGTTGGGGAATTCCGGGATGGGAGGGTCGAAGTTCCGGAAGGAGATGTTGGCCATCTTGCGGCCGAGCGGGGCCGCGATGATCACGATGTCGTAGGTGTCCCCTGTCAGCCCCGAGGACGTGTTGTAGGTGACCTGGTACATCTTCACCGGGTCCCCTGCGGAGAAGAGCTCCGTTATCCCGATCCGTGGTGGGAGGGAATCCCGAATGTCCCTGGCATTTCAAAATGCCACCGTGTTTGGGTTTATAAACTCGAACAGGTGGGGTTTGAGCCCGGCTTTCATGGAATCACGGAATAGCCTGGGCTGGAAGGGATCGTAAAGCCCATCCAGTTCCATGGGCAGGGACTCCTTCCCCTATCCCAGGCTGCTCCAAGCCCCATCCAACCTGGCCTTGGGCACTTCCACGGATCCAGTGGCAGCCATAGCTTCTCTGGGAATTCCAGCCCAGCCCCTCCCCACCCTCACAGGGAGGAATTTTCATTTTGAAACCCCAAGGGGCCGAGGTCGGTCTCCAGCATCACCATCCCCTCCCCACCGACGGGAATTCCAACCCCACTCACCGCCGTGCCTGGCTCTGGTTTTTGGCTCTATGGACACGACAGTTCCCGGGATAACCTCGGCCTTGGAGGAGTAGATGAGGCCGGAACAGACGAGTTTGTTCCCCCCTTTCACAGACCAAAGATTCGACTGCGCCCCAGCCAGGGACACAGCACCTGCAAGGAAACCACCGCCACATCAGAGCAGGGAAAAACAAACTGGAAAATCAGGGGGGGATAAACATCCCTTGGGGACACAGAGCTCAGGGAGCAGGAATCCCAGCACCCAGGATGGGAGGTCACCTCCAAACACTCACCCACAAAGGCATTGATGGTGACCCCTTGGCCGTAATCCACCCTCATGGCCGGACACACCACCTCGTTGATGAATTTCTGGGAGAACCCTGCTTTCTGCATGGCCTCGTCGATGGTCTGGTTGAGCAGCCGGGTGAAGTCGTTGCCTCCCAGGGCGTGGAACAGGCGCTCGTTGCTGCTGAAGGCGTAGTCGTGCATCTGGTACCGGTAGATCCTTTAATTGCACACAAGACATTATCTTTGTTAATGAGCTCTGAGGCCCTGGGAACTGCGGGGGAACTCGTGGGGTGGCTTTGTGAGAGCAGCAGGATGAGGGCCTGGAGGGACAGGATAAAGAGGGGAGGTTTAGGTTGGATATTGGGGATTTTTATGAGAGTGGAGAGACCCTGGCACAATTTTCCCAGAGCAGCTGTGGCTGCTGCATCCCTGGAAGTGTCCAAGGCCTGGCTGGACGGGGCTTGGAGCAACCTGGGATATTGGAAGGTGTCCCTGCCCATTTTAAGGCCCTTTCCCACTTTTTCCCCCTCCTCAAGACCACAAACCCACCTCATGAACTTGTCCAGGATGTCCTCCACCCACATGGACATGCGCAGGGGGTTGAGGCCGTAGTGCCAGAGCAGCTTGAGGAGGTTGATGAAGGACCAGCTGCTCTCCTCAAACACAAACTCCTCCCCGTTGTAAACGCCCGCGAGGCCATCCAGGACTGGGGCCTCTGAGAGGCCTTTGGGAAAAGGATGGAAAAAGGTAATTTAGGGAAAGGCAGAGCTATTCCACCACAATTTTAACTTCCTGAGATAACCTGGCTTCGTGCTGCCAAGGGTGAGTGATTAAAGATCGGAGTCCCAAGGTGTGGAAAGGGGAATTAGCCCTTGAGCAGGAGCCAGGGAGTGACTGGAGGTGATTTTTGGACCTTTATAATGCCATTAGTGGGTCACCTGTGGGGAGGGAGGGACCATTCCCATTAAGTGATTACTAGGGAAGTACATGGGGGGAATATTGGGAAAAGAAGGGGGAACTATTGGAGAAGGATAATGGGGGAATACTGGGAAAAGAAGGGGGAGATATTGGGGAAGGATATGAGGGGAATATTGGGAAAAGGAGTGAGACTACTGGAGAAGGATATGAGAGCTACAAGGGATGGAAAAGGGGCTACCAAGGCTCATTCTTTACAGGGATGTCCCCCAGCAGAGTGGAACCCAGAGCACCCCAGGGGGATAATTTTGGGACCAAGGGACAATTTCGGGGCTCACCCAGCTCCTTGACGAAGTGCTTCATGTGCAGGTTGAGGGGGTGGATCACGGACCCCCCTGCCTCGTAGGCGGCCCCCTCCACGTCCAGCGTGTCCAGCCGGCCGCCCACCGCCGCCTTCTCCAGCACGTGCAGCTGCACGCCGCGGCCGAACTTCTGCCGCAGGAAATAGGCGACGGCCGAGCCGCCGATCCCGCCGCCCACCACGGCTGGGAGAACCGGGCCCGGTCACCTTCACACCCCCAGGGGCCCCGCTTCACACCCCGCACCCCTCACTGACCCCTCACTGACCCCTCACGGGCCCCTCGCAAAGGTTCCCCCTCACTGATCCCTCACAGCCCCTCCACCCCAAACCCCTCAAAGGTTCCCCCTCACTGATCCCTCACAGCCCCTCCACCCCAATCCCCTCAAAGGTTCCCCCTCACTGATCCCTCACGGGCCCCCTGCACGACCGATCCCCTCAAAGGTTCCCCCCTCACAGACTCCTCACAGCTCCTCCACCCCAAACCCCTCAAGAGACCTCCCCTCATATCCCGTGCCCCTCACAGATCCCTCACGGGCTCCTCCACTCCAAACCCCTCAAGGGATCCCCCCTCATATCCCCTGCCCCTCACAGCTCCCTCACGGGCCCCCTGCACGACAGATCCCCTCAAAGGTTCCCCCTCACAGATTGCTCACAGATCCCTCACAGCTCCTCCACCCCAATCCCCTCAAAGGTTCCCCCTCACAGCTCCCTCACGGGCCCCCTGCACGATAAATCCCCTCAAAGGTTTCCCCCTCATATCCCCGTGCCGCCTCACAGCTACCTCACGGGCCCTGCACGATAAATCCCCTCAAAGGTTTCCCCCTCACATCCCCTGCCCCTCAGAAATCCCCTCACGGCCCCCCCCCCCCGACCTCCAGCGACCTTGAGGGGCCCCCCCATGGCACCTCCCTCACAGATCCCCTCAAAGGATCCCCCTCGCACCCCCTGCCCCTCACAGTTTCCTCCCCAGATCCCTTCAAGAGACGCCCCCATATCCCTCCGACAGATCCGCCCTCAAGCTCTCCCCCTCACAGATCCCTCACAGAGTCCCCCTCCCTGACACCCGCCCTCCCCTCACGCCTCCCCTCACACCCCGCCGCCATCGCGCCCCGTCTCCCCCGCCGCACCGATCTTGTCGGGCCCATCGCGGAGGCTGAGGGCGGGCGGGCCGAGCGCGGCGAGGAGCAGCAGCGGCAGGATCCGGCGGAGGCCCGGCATGGCGCCGGCCAAGGGCACAGGGCGAGGGGCGGGCCGGGAGCGCGGCCCGGGCGGGCCGGGGCGGCGAGAATATGAGGGACACGGAGGGGGCTGCCATCCAACCGCGCCGCTGGTGTAGTGGTATCATGCAAGATTCCCATTCTTGCGACCCGGGTTCGATTCCCGGGCGGCGCACTGACTTTTTTTTTTGCGTCCCTTTAAATTCTTTTATCCTCACTTCCAAAATATCTTATTTTGCTTCCTTTCCTTTTACTTCCTGTGTTTTTAATTACTTTGTTGTAACTCCTTTGGTTTAATTTTCCTGTGGAAGGCGCCCGCTTTCTCGGTGCCCACATGCACATTTTCACCGCTTTTAACCCCTTTACTTTCAATCCCTTTACTTTCAATCCCTTTACTTTTAATCCCTTTACTTTTAATTCTCTTATTTTTAACTCCTTCGCTTTAAATCCCTTTAGTTTAAACCCTTTTCTTTGAAACTCCTTTATTTTTATTCTCCCCCAAGGCCTCCCAGTGCCCACACAAACATTTTCACCCTGCTTTTAAACCCTTCACTTTCAACTCCTTCATTTTTAAATAGCTCATTTATAATTCCTTTACCTTAATTAATAAATTTTAATTAATTTATTTTAATTACTTTATTTTAGTAACCTTTACTTTCAATCCCTGTATTTTATAAACTTTATTTCCCCACCCCAGTGCCCCATTCCCAGTGCCCACAAGTCCCTTTTCACCCCGACTTTACTTTCAACTCTTTCATTCTTAATCCTGTAATTTTAAACGCCTTCATTTTAAACTCCTCTGTTTTAACTCCTTTAACTCTTTTACTTTAACTCCCTTTATTTTTTATTTCCCAGCCCTCCTGCCCCCATTCCCGGTGCCTCCATGTCCCTGACCCGCATATCCCTTTCCACCCTTTTACTTTTAATCATTTTCTTTGTTTCAACCCCTTTACTTTTAATTATTTTCTTTGTAATTCCTTACTTTTAAATTCTTTAAAAGAATTTTCACACATTTATTGCCACTTTATTTTCACACATTTATTTTCACACATTTATTTTCACACCTTTATTGCCAATTTCCCGGCGCTGACGCCCCCATTCCTGGTACCCGCCAGCACCTTTTCACCCCTCTTTCAACCGCTTTCCTTTAAACCCTTTAATTTTTACACCCTTAACTTTAAACCCCTTCATTTCTCACCCCTTTACGCTGAACGCCTTTTATTTTAAATCCATTTTTTCACCACTTTCACCGCCCTCCCCTCACGGCCGCGCATGCGCGCAGCGGGCCGCGCGCGTCCCCGCGCCGTTCCCGCGCTCTCCCCGCGCACGCGCGTTCCCGCCCCCCCCCCCCCCCCTTTCCTCCCCCCCGGCCCCTCAGCCCGCCCGCCCGCCCGCCGCCATCTTGCGAGGAGCCGCCGCGGGACCGTCCGCCGGCGGGGCCGGCGCCGCTCGGGCTGCCCGGGCTGCCCAGGGCTCACGGGGCCGCCCCGGCGGGCGGGAAGAGCCGGGGCGGGCGGCGGCGGCGCCATGGAGGATGAAATGCCCAAGACCCTGTGAGTGGGGAGGGGGCGAGACCGCCTATTGTTCCCGGCTCCGCGGGGAGGGGCGGCCCGGGGTCGCCTCACGGACGGGCCCCTCAGGCGCCCGCGGCGCTGAGGGAGCGATCCCCGCCCGGGGCTCTGGGGGAGCCGGCCCCCTCCGGCAGCGAGGGGAGCCGCGGTGTTCCTGCCCTTTCCCCCGTTGCCAGTGCTGGGCACCGCCGGCCTGCCCGACGCTCCGGGCGTTACCCTGGGCCTCCAGCTCACATCTGGAGGGACACGGGTGTGTGGAAGCTGTGTGTCCCTTGCCCAGTACATCCCAAGTCACATCTGGAGGGAACAGGGGTCTGGAAGGTGTGTGCCCCCTTGTCCTGGATAGAAAGGGGGTCAGGAAAGTGTGTGCCCCCTGTCCCCAGTCCATCCCAGTTCACAGCTGGAGGGAGAGGGGGTCTGGAGGGTGTGTGTGCCCCCCTCCCCAATCCATCCCAGCCCGTGGCAGGGGATAGAACTGGCTGATCCGAGTCCCTTCCACCCCAAACCATTCCATGGTGACGATCCTGTCATTCTGCATGATCCACGTAGGTTTTTGTGAGCAGCTGGCTGGATTTTGGGGTGAGGAGGGCTACCTTGGCAAACAGCGGAGCCCCAGTGCCCTGGTCAGCAGCTCCGTGGGAATGACCAGGAGGTGCCCATGAATCCAGTGCTTGTCCCAGTGTTCAAAGCACTCTCCGAACCTGTTGCTTCCCAAGGAGTGAATTACAAAGCCACGTCAGGGAAGGCTTAGGTTGGATTTTAGCAAAAGCTGCTGCCCCTCTGCACACCTGACTCTGTTCCGCACACTCCTGTGCACACCTGGGCTGTGTTTCCATCCTTTTCCCAGGCAGGTGTTACCTGGAGTAGTTTCCCCTTGTTTGGATCAGGGAAACGAGGCTCCAATCCTCCCATCCCACCTCTAGAAGCCCTTGTTCTCCAGGAAAGACTGGAGGGAGAGGGAATCATTCCAGGCTGAGGGAATGTTGTGCCCTTGGACTGCTGCCCCTCCCCGGGGGTTGAGAAACGGCTTGGCCGAGTGACCACAGGACAACAAGAGCCTGACGTGCCTCACCCCAGCTGTCCTGAGCAGTGACCACTCTCTGCTTCCCCAATCCCGCTGTTTTCCCACCTTTTTGGGAGCTATTCCTGGCCTGTGCAAACACAGAGCTGCTGGTGTGTTAGTGTGTTTATTTGGGGAGATGTTTTCCCCCATCCCAAGGGTCGTGCAGTGCCTGGTGGCATCCAGGTGCCTGTCCTGGAGCACGTGCAGGTGGTGGCACGGACAGGGAATCACTGAGGCTGGAAAAGACTCCAGAATCACCAAGTTTAGCCCTAAAACACAGCTGAGAACTGAGCAACATCCAGGTCTGACTCCCTCCCGGTGCCTTCCTCGGGTCACACAGGGAATTGTCACCAGCTGGGTGTCACAGGTCTGGTTTAGGAGCAGTGGAAGGCAGCTAGAGGTGATATTTAGTGGGAGTTAAATCCACACTCACACGGAATCCCTGGAGGATTTTTGTAGGATTTTACAATGAATGTATAATTCTGGTGATTTTAAAACCCAATCCTGCCTCCTGCCTAAAACAATTGCCCAAATGACGAACACAGAACTCCTGTATGAGCCATTCCTGACAGAAATCTCTGTGTCCTTCCCAAATAACCCAACCTCGGAGTGCCTCCCCCCCAGCAGCAGCAGCAGGAGCACGAGCAGAGCTCGGATTTGCTCCTGGTTGTTTTCTGACAGCCCTTTCACCCCTCTGGCAGCAGCCTGGGGGCACCAGGGTGGTTTCAGTGCTGGGATTTGGCCAGGATTCCATGGCAGAGGTTTCCCACAGAGCGTTCCTCTGCGGGGAGCTGCGCCCGCACCTCGGGGGCTGAGGTTTCTCACTGGGCTTTTTATAAAAATCCCGTGATTTGGGCACGGCAACAACAACAAAAACAGCCACCCCCAGGTCACGGGTGCACTCGGTGGCCAGGGAGGCCAAAATCCCAAAATTGGGATGTGTTTGTGCTTGGGGAGGGTGATCCCTGCCCGAATTGGGAATGTGTGCACTCGAGCACGTTGGACCTCGGTTATTCCAGGCAGATCTGGTGCTTCCAAAGCCTTTGGAAGGAGCCAGCCAAATGTGTGAAACGTGACCAAACACCAGCCTGAGCTCCTGGGGCCGCTGGGAAGTGCTGCTGGGGCAGGGAAATGGGAACTGGAGTCTGGACTAGGAAATCAGTTTGGAAGGTTGAGTTCATGGAGCCATGGAATCCTGGAATGGTTTGGGTGGGAAGGGACATTACATCCCATCCAGTGCCACCCCTGCCATTGGCAGGGACACCTCCCACTATCCCAGGGTGCTCCAAGCCCCATCCTGCCTGTCCTTGGACACTTCCAGGGATCCAGGAGCAGCCACAGCTCCTCTGGGAATTCCGTCCCACCCTCATTCCTTCCCAGTATCCCATCTCACCCAGCCCTCTGGCAGTGGGAATCCATTCCCTGTGTCCTGTCCCTCCATCCCTGGTCCCAAGCCCCTCCCCAGGTCCCAGTGTGTCCCAACACCCGTGTCCATCCTGTGTTTGCCCCTCAGGTACGTGGGGAACCTCTCCAGGGACGTGACGGAGGCTCTGATCCTCCAGCTGTTCAGCCAGATCGGACCCTGCAAGAACTGCAAGATGATCATGGATGTAAGAGCCTCAATCCTCTCATTTCCCCGTTCCTCAGAGCTTGTGGGTCTGGGGATTCCTCTGGAAAAGGGCAAAACCACCTTAAATAAATCTGGAGATGCACTCAAATGTTCTTGGCATCATTTCTGCCGCGTGCCCGGTGGTAAATGTAAGGATGGGTGTTCATGGCAAGGAGGAATGAACTCGTTAATCAGGGGGTTGCAAATGAGGTTTTAAAAATTGTTTACCAGAATTTCGCCTTTCTAAAGCAAAACTGAAAGCTCTGGGAGCATTGTTAGTCCCTGTAGAGTCAGAAAACCCATCCACGTGGGGCTGCTGAGAGGGACAATGAACTCACTAAATCATGGGAGGGTTACAAATGAGGTTTTAAAAACTCTTTGCCATAATTCTTTAATCTCCCTAACACAGAATTGAGAGCTCTGCAGGCATTGTTAGTCCCTGTAGAGTCAGAAAACCTGTCCACATGGGGCTCTTGGGGTGCCAGCAGTCAGAGGGTGGGCAGGGCAGCCAGAGTCTGGGTTTGAGTCCCTAATCCCGGGTTTGAGTCCCTAATCCTGGGTTTGTGTCCCTTATCCCGGGTTTGTGTCCCTGAGCCCGGGTTTGTGTCCCTTATCCCGGGTTTGTGTCCCTGAGCCCGGGTTTGTGTCCCTTATCCTGGGTTTGTGTCCCTAATCCTGGGATTGTGTCCCTAATCCTGGGTTTGTGTCCCTAATGCTGGGTTTGTGTCCCTAATCCCGGGTTTGTGTCCCTTATCCCGGGTTTGTGTCCCTAATCCTGGGTTTGTGTCCCTGAGCCCGGGTTTGTGTCCCTTATCCTGGGTTTGTGTCCCTAATCCTGGGATTGTGTCCCTAATCCTGGGTTTGTGTCCCTAATGCTGGGTTTGTGTCCCTAATCCCGGGTTTGTGTCCCTTATCCCAGGTTTGTGTCCTTAATCCTGGGTTTGAGTCCCTAATCCTGGGTTTGTGTCCCTTATCACGGGTTTGTGTCCCTTATCCCAGGTTTGTGTCCCTAATCCCGGGTTTGTGTCCCTAATCCCGGGTTTGTGTCCCTAATCCCGGGTTTGTGTCCCTAATCCCGGGTTTGTGTCCCTTATCCTGGGTTTGTGTCCCTTATCCCGGGTTTGTGTCCCTTATCCTGGGTTTGTGTCCCTTATCCTGGGTTTGTGTCCCTAACCCTGGGTTTGTGTCCCTAATCCTGGGATTGTGACCCTAACCCCAGGTTTGTGTCCCTGAGCCCAGGTTTGTGTCCCTTATCCCGGGTTTATGTCCCTAACCCCGGGTTTGTGTCCCTGAGCCCAGGTTTATGTCCCTAATCCCGAGTTTGTGTCCCTAATCCCAGGTTTGTGTCCCTAACCCCGGGTTTGTGTCCCTAATCCCGGGTTTGTGTCCCTAACCCCGGGTTTGTGTCCCTAACCCCGGGTTAGTGTCCCTTATCCCGGGTTTATGTCCCTAACCCCGGGTTTGTGTCCCTAACCCTGGGTTTGTGTCCCTAATCCCGGGTTTGTGTCCCTGAGCCCGGGTTTGTGTCCCTAACCCCGGGTTTGTGTCCCTAACCCCGGGTTTGTGTCCCTAATCCCGGGTTTGTGTCCCTAATCCCGGGTTTGTGTCCCTAACCCCGGGTTTGTGTCCCTTATCCCGGGTTTGTGTCCCTTATCCCGGGTTTGTGTCCCTAATCCCGGGTTTGTGTCCCTAATCCCAGGTTTGTGTCCCTGAGCCCGGGTTAGTGTCCCTAATCCCGGGCTCGTTTCCTGTCTCAGACAGCTGGCAATGATCCCTACTGCTTCGTGGAGTTCTACGAGCACCGGCACGCGGCCGCCGCCCTGGCTGCCATGAACGGCAGGAAGATAATGGGTAAGGTAAGCTGCCATGCTCTGGGGTGAGTCTGGGGGGAAAACAGCCTGTGCCAGGGGCCATTCCAGGGGGAAATCCCACTGGGAAAGGGCTGCACATGGCAGATTCCTTGCTGGGGTGAAGGTCTTGGCGGGACATGACAGGGAGGAGGAGTTCAGAGTGTTGGGAGAAGTTCAGAGCACTGGAAGGAGGAGTTCAGAGCATTGGAAGGAGGAGTTCACAGCATTGGGAAGAAGAATTCAGAGCATTGGGAAGGAGTTCTGAGTATTGGGAGAGGTTCAGAGTGTTGAGAGGAGTTCAGAGCATTGGGAGGAGGAGTTCAGAGCATTGGGAAGAAGAATTCAGAGCATTGGGAAGGAGTTCAGAGTGTTGGGAGAGGTTCATAGTGTTAGGAGGAGTTCAGAGCATTGGAAGGAGGAGTTCAGAGCATTGGGAAGAAGAATTCAGAGCATTGGGAAGGAGTTCAGAGCATTGGAAGGAGGAATTCAGAGCGCTGGGAGGAACTCAGAGCTGGGGATGTGGAACTGGGAGGAAAAATCACCCAATTCCAGAGTGGCTGGGGTTGGAAGCCCCCTCTGGAGATGATCCCATGCCAGAGTTCTTCCAGAGCACGGGGTGGTGTCCAGGCAGGGTTTTGATGTCTGCAGACAAGGAGATACCACAGCCTCTTCCAGGCCTCAAAGGAAAGTTTTCCCTCATGTTTTCCTTCTCATTTTCCTCATATTCAGGTGGAACTTCCCATGTTTCAGTCCCTTGCCCTGACACTGGGAACCAATCCTCCTCACACTCATCCCTGAGACATTTGGAAGCCATTCCCTGTGTCCTGTCCTTGTCCCCAGTTCCTCTCCAGCTCTCCTGGAGCCCCTTTAGGCCCTGCAAGGGGCTCTGAGCTCTCCCTGGAGCTTTCCCTTCTCCCAGAGCAGGGGAGCTCCAGCCCCTGGTAATTTAAGAACAAACTCTCCCTAGAAAAATAACTTAAAGTCGAGTTTTCACCCCAGCCTTGTACATGGGGGGCCTTTGTAGGGTCAGAATTGAATGCTGCAGATGTCTGAGCTTTTTGGGGATTTTTGGGATGTGCCAGATCTGAGGTGTGATTCTCATTTGCAGGAGGTCAAAGTGAACTGGGCCACCACCCCCAGCAGCCAGAAGAAAGACACCAGCAGTAAGTGTCACCCGTGGCCTGAGCTTAAACAGAAATGCAGCACACAGAGCTCTGTGGGACTGGTTTTGATTGGAATCCTAATTATTCACTGTGTTTGTGTTAATTAAGCTTCAGGGCAAATCTGATCTTTGCCGTCAGGTTCACAATGGTAATTGTGTCTTCTTAAACATCGCGTGGTGGATCTCCAGGGTGTTCACTGAAGCTAAATTTGGGGGGGTTTTTGTTTGATTTCCGTTGAATTTTTTATGGAAGAACTTCCCTTTCATTTCCCTGTGGGATCAGGAAGGGATTTGGTGCAAATCCGTGGCTGTTTGGTACCGGGGCAGTCGTGAATTAAACCCCAAAATGCCTCATTCTGTACTTTTGAGGCACATTGAGCATCTCCCTGCAGGGCTGGTGCTCCTTGGGAGCATCCAGGCTCCTTCCAGAACTGGTTCCATCACTCCCAACAAAACTGTGGAGAAATTCTTGCAGTTTTAGACTGGTGGAATTTTAGACTTCAGACCCGTCAGTGCCTGAGCAGAGTTTGCTGCCTGCTGTGGCACAGCTCAGTCCGTGTCACTCATTGTAGGATTTGGGTGGGAAATCCTGGGATTCAGGCCTTTTGTGCCTGTTTCTCATCAGGAAAGGATCCCTCTTTCCATCCTGACCCCTCCAGTCCTGGCTCTCTGTGGCTGCCCCTGGATCCCTGGCACTGTCCCAGGCCAGGCTGGAGCACCCTGGGACAGTGGGAGGTGTCCCTGCCCATGGCAGGGGTGGCACTGGGTGGCTTTAAATCCCTTCCCACCCCAGCATTCCAGGATCCCACCTCACAGCCTCATGCTGGCACGGGGAGAGAGGGAGAGATTTTCCTGGGGACTGGGCACGTGAAGTGTAAATAGTCTCAGATTTGTGCTGTAAAAGCAGTTTGGAAAACTCAAGATACAAATGTGTGCCCTCCAAATCACTGAGTTGTGGCACTGCCAAGCACAGGGTCTGTCAGGAGCAGCAGGAATTCTGTCCCACAGCAAACTCTGCTCTTCTTGTAGCATCCAAAATGGTTTTTGTGGTATTTAATAAGTATTCTGTGCATATTTTGAATGACAGCTGGAGTTTTAATAAAGGATTTTTTAAGAAGAGTTTTTCTCCTCTGCTCTGCTCAGAGGGTGTCTCAGTCACTAAATCCTCCTCTCTCCTTTTCCCCCACAGACCATTTCCACGTTTTTGTTGGAGACCTCAGCCCTGAGATCACAACTGAAGACATCAAAGCAGCCTTTGCTCCCTTTGGAAGGATCTCGTAAGTCCTTTCTTAGGGCACAGCAAGTTCTGTGTCCTGAGCTTTGTGACACTGTGACAGTGCAGGGACAAACTCCTCACACAGCCAGGTCCTCTATCCCACCCTGCTCTGCATTCCCAGGAAAAGCTGGAAAATCCAGCTCCTGCACCCACCTGGGGCTGTGCATTTCCCTGGCCCCACTCCCTTGGCACTCTGGATTTCTGGTGCCATCCAAACCCTTGGCACTCTGGATTTCTGGTGCCATCCAAACCCTTGGCACTCTGGATTTCTGGTGCCATCCAAACCCTTGGCACTCTGGATTCTTGGTGCCATCCAAACCCTTGGCACTCTGGATTTCTGGTGCCATCCAAACCCTTGGCACTCTGGATTCTTGGTGCCAGCCAAACCCTTGGCACTCTGGATTTCTGGTGCCATCCAAACCCTTGGCACTCTGGATTCTTGGTGCCAGCCAAACCCTTGGCACTCTGGATTTTTGCTGCCATCCAAACCCTTAACACTCTGCATTTTTGGTGCCAGCCCAACCCTTGGCACTCTGGATTCTTGGTGCCATCCAAACCCTTGGCACTCTGGATTCTTGGTGCCATCCAAACCCTTGGCTCTCTGGATTTTTGGTGCCATCCAAACCCTTGACACTCTGGATTCTTGGTGCCATCCAAACCCTTGACACTCTGGATTCTTGGTGCCATCCAAACCCTTGACACTCTGGATTCTTGGTGCCATCCAAACCCTTGGCACTCTGGATTTCTGGTGCCATCCAAACCCTTGGCACTCTGGATTTCTGGTGCCAGCCACCCTTAGCCACTTTCTTTCATTGCTTTCAGGGACGCGCGGGTGGTCAAGGACATGGCCACGGGCAAGTCCAAGGGCTACGGCTTCGTCTCCTTCTTCAATAAATGGGTGAGAGCTCTTGCTTTCCTTCCCCAAAAATGGCCAAAATCCCTTCATTTCCTCCTTCAGTAAATGGGTAAGGTCCCTTCATTCCTTCCTCAATAAATGGGTAAGAGCTCTTCATTTCCTTCCCCAAAAAATGGCTAAAATCCCTTCATTTCCTTCCCCAAAAAATGGGTAAAATCCCTTCATTTCCTCCTTCAACAAATGGATAAAATCCCTTTGTTTACTCCTTCAATAAATGGGTAAAATCCCTCCATTTCTCCTTCAATCAATGGGTGATCTCTGTCACAGTCTGGAACTTCCCCACCTGATTTTCACTTTGGTTTCCCTGACTGTAACAGGGGAAGCTCCTCTCTCTCTCTCTCTGTTTGTAAATCCACAAAAATCACAGAACAATTTGGGTTGCAGGGACCTTCAATCCCATCCAGTGCCACCCCTGCCATTGTCAGGGACCCCTCCCACTGTCCCAGGGTGCTCCAAGCCATGTCCAGCCTGGCCTGGGACACTGCCAGGGTCACTCAGGAGGGCAGTGGGGTCACTCAGAAGGGCAGTGGGGTCACTCAGGAGGGCAGTGGGGTCACTCAGAAGGGCAGTGGGGTCACTCAGGAGGGCAGTGGGGTCACTCGGGAGGGCAGTGGGGTCACTCAGGAAGGGCAGTGGGGTCACTCAGGAGGGCAGTGGGGTCACTCAGGAGGGCAGTGGGGTCACTCGGGAGGGCAGTGGGGTCACTCGGGAGGGCAGTGGGGTCACTCGGGAGGGCAGTGGGGTCACTCAGAAGGGCAGTGGGGTCACTCAGAAGGACAGTGGGGTCACTCCCGTGGCTCTGTCCCACAGGAGGGGCTGCCAGCTGTGGGGTCAGTGTGGGTTTTGTGTCCCTCTCTCCTCCAGGACGCCGAGAACGCCATCCAGCAGATGGGGGGGCAGTGGCTCGGGGGTCGCCAGATCAGAACCAACTGGGCCACCAGGAAACCTCCAGCCCCCAAGAGCACCTACGAGAGTGAGTGCCCACCCTGTGCCCTGCCAGCTCCTGGGGTGGGCATCCCGGAGGTTTTGGGGTGGCAAGGACCTCAGAGCCCGTCCAGTGCCAGCCCTGCCTTGGCAGGGACACCTCCCACTGTCCCAGGGTGCTCCAAACCCTGTCCAGCCCGGCCTTGGGAACTTCCAGGGATGGAACAGCCACAGCTTCTCTGGGAATTCCATCCCAGCCCCTCCCCACCCTCATTCCTTCCCAAAATCCCACCCCAATCTCCACCTTCCCAGTGGGAAACCATTCCCTGTGTCCTGTCCCTCCATTCCTTGTCCCCAGTCCCTCTGCAGCTCTGCTGGAGCCCCTTTAGGCCCTGGAAGGAGCTCTGAGGTTCTCCATGGAGCTTTCCCTTCTCCAGGTGAACACCCCCAGCTCTCCTGGAGCCCCTTTAGGCCCTGGAAGTGACTCTGAGCTGTCCCTGTAGAGATTTGCACATCATTCCCAACATCCTGTGCCAGTCAGGACTAAAACCCCTCCCCAACTCCCAATCCCACCCCTTGAAAAACCCCACCCAATCTCTTCCAGCAAACACCAAACAATTGTCCTACGACGAGGTGGTCACTCAGTCCAGCCCCAGCAACTGCACCGTGTACTGCGGGGGGGTCACCTCGGGCCTCACAGGTACGTGTGACACCCTGTCCCCGTGGCAGGTGTCCCCGTGTCCCCGCGGGTGGCTGACGCTGCTCCCTGTCCTTCCTGCTGCAGAGCAGCTGATGCGCCAGACCTTCTCCCCCTTCGGGCAGATCATGGAGATCCGAGTGTTCCCGGATAAAGGCTACTCCTTCGTCAGGTGGGGCTGGCCTTGGAGGGTGGGGTGGGCTGGCATGGGGGGGGTCTGGAAGGGTGGGGGTGTCCCAGATCTGTGGGGTTTTCCTTTCCTCTGCTCTGAGGAGGGATTAGGGCCTCAAAAAGTGGGAAAAATCCTAAAAACTGCTTGGAACGGGGCCCTTTGTCATCCAGCATCTCAGAGGAGTCACTGAACCCTCTCAAAACTGTGGGGTTCTCCTTCCTCTGCTCTGAGGAGGGATTAGGGTCTTAACAAGTGGGAAAAATCCTAAAAACTGCTTGGAACGGGGCCCTTTGTCATCCAGCATCTCAGAGGAGTCACTGAACCCTCTCAAAACTGTGGGGTTTTCCTTTCTCTGCTCTGAGGAGGGATTAGGGCCTTAACAAGTGGGGAAAATCCTAAAAACTGCTTGGAACAGGGGCCTTTGTCATTCAGGACCTCCATCACCACAGAGGAGTCACTGAACCCTCTCAGATCAGAGGGGTTCTCCTTCCTCTGCTCTGAGGAGGGATTAGGGCCGTGACAAGTGGGAAAAATCCCAAAAACCACTTAGAACAGGGCCCTTTGTCATATGGGAAGATCCCTTCATTTCTTTGCAATAAACGGTGACTTCATCAGCACAGAGAATTCACTAAACCCTCCCAGATGAGAGTTTTTCCTTCCTCTGCTCTGAGGAGGGATTAGGGCCATAAAAAATGGGAAAAATCCCAAAAACCGCTTGGAATGGGGCCCTTTGTCATATGGGACCTCCATCACTGAAGTCACGAAACCCTCCCAGATTTGAGTTCTCCTTTCCTCTGCTCTGCCCGTAACAAGTGGGAAAAATCCCAAAAACCACTTAGAACAGGGCCCTTTGTCATAGGAGATCCCTTCATATCCCAGTAAATATTCCCAAATTTCACCCCCACAGGTTCAGTTCCCACGAGAGCGCTGCCCACGCCATCGTCTCCGTCAACGGCACCACCATCGAGGGCCACGTGGTGAAGTGTTACTGGGGCAAGGAGACACCCGACATGGTCAGCCCTGTCCAGCAGGTCAGCGACCCCCTGGAGCTGATCGTTAATCACCCTGATAATTAATCAATCAATCACCGTGGGAAGTGGGAGTGAGGTGGAGGGAGGGAGGGAGGGAGGGAGGGATGGATGGATGGATGGATGGATGGATGGATGGATGGATGGATGATGGATGGATGGATGATGGATGGATCCATGGATGCATGGATGGATGGATGGATGAAGGGATGGATGGATGGATGATGGATGGATCCATGGATGGATGGATGGATGGATGGATGGATGGATAATGAATGGATGGATGGATGATGGATGGATGGATGATGGATGGATCCATGGATGGATAATGAATGGATGGATGGACGATGCATGGATCCATGGAGGGATGGATGGATGGATGGATGGATGATGGATGGAGGGATGGATGGATGGATGGATGGATGATGGATGGATGGATGGATGGAGGGATGGATGGATGATGGATGGATGGATGATGGATGGATCCATGGATCCATGGATGGATGGATGGATAATGAATGGATGGATGGATGGATGGATGATGGATGGATCCATGGATGGATAATGAATGGATGGATGGATGATGGATGGATGGATGGATGGAGGGATGGATCCATGGATGGATGGATGGATGATGGATGGATAATGAATGGATGGATGGATGGATCCATGGATGGATGGATGGATTGATGGATGGATAATGAATGGATGGATGGATGGATCCATGGATGGATGGATGGATTGATGGATGGATCCATGGATCCATGGATGGATGAATGGATGGATGGATGAAAGGGTTAATGGGATACTGGGAAGGGACAGGAATTTCCAGCAAAACTTTGTCCACCCATGGGAGCATCCAGGGCCAGCTTGGAGCAACCAGATCCACTGGGGAGGTGAGAATTCCCAGCTGGCATGGTGAGAATTCCCAGCTGGCATGGTGAGAATTCCCAGCTGGCATGGTGAGAATTCCCAGCTGGCATGGTTTGTGTCCCCAGGGCCAGCTGAGCTACCCGCCGGCCTACGGGCAGTGGGGGCAGTGGTACGGCGGTGCCCAGCTGGGCCAGTACGTGCCCAACGGCTGGCAGGTGCCCACCTACGGCGTCTACGGCCAGGCCTGGAACCAGCAGGGCTTTGGGTGAGTGCACGCCCTTTTATCCCAGTTTTTATCCCCTTTTTATCCCTGTTTTTATCCCCTTTTTATCCCAGTTTTTGTCCCCTTTTTATCCCCTTTGAGAAGCGATTTTTGCACCTGGGGTGTGGGACTTTTTCACAGTGGGGTGGGGACATCCCAGCGAGACGGGGACATCTCAGCAGGGTGACACCACCCCAAACCCCCCAGAACCCCTCCCCACCGATCCCTATCTATCATTCATGATTCCCTAAAGGATTTTCCTCTCTCCACCCAGGCAGAGCCAGTCCTCAGCGCCGTGGATGGGCCCCAAGGGTGGGGACATCCCATAGTGGGGACATCCCATAGTGGGGACATCCCATGGTGGGGACATCCCAGCAGGACTTTGGGCGAATCCAGACCCTTTTTATCCCAATTTTTATCCCCTTTTTATCCCCTTTGGGAAGCAATCATTGCACCTGGGGTGCAGGATTTTTTCACAGTGGGGTGGGGACATCCCAGCAGGGTGACACCACCCCAAACCCCCCCAAAACCCCCCCAGAACCCCTCCCCACCAATCCCTATCTATCATTCATGATTCCCTAAAGGATTTTCCTCTCCCCACCCAGGCAGAGCCAGTCCTCAGCGCCGTGGATGGGCCCTGGGGGTGGGGACATCCCATAGTGGGGACATCCCATAGTGGGGACATCCCACAGCTGCAACACCCCATAGTGGGGACATCCCAGCAGGACTTTGGGCGAATCCAGACCCTTTTTATCCCAATTTTTATCCCCTTTTTATCCCCTTTGGGAAGCGATTTTTACACCTGGGGTGCGCAATTTTTTCACAGCGGGATGAGGACATCCCATAGTGGGGACGTCCCACAGTGGGTCACACCACCCCAAACCCCCCCAAAACCCCCCCAGAACCCCTCCCCACCAATCCCGATCTATCATTCATGATTCCCTAAAGGATTTTCCTCTCCCCACCCAGGCAGAGCCAGTCCTCAGCGCCGTGGATGGGCCCTGGGGGTGGGGACATCCCATAGTGGGGACATCCCATAGTGGGGACATGCCAGCAGGACTTTGGGCGAATCCAGACCCTTTTTATCCCAATTTTTATCCCCTTTTTATCCCCTTTGGGAAGCGATTTTTACACCTGGGGTGCGCAATTTTTTCACAGCGGGATGAGGACGTCCCATAGTGGGGACATCCCGCCGTGGGTGACACCACCCCAAACCCCCCCAAAACCCCTCCCCACCGATCCCTATCTATCATTCATGATTCCCTAAAGGATTTTCCTCTCCCCACCCAGGCAGAGCCAGTCCTCAACATCATGGATGGGCCCTGGGGGTGGGGACATCCCATAGTGGGGACATCCCATAGTGGGGACATCCCACAGCTGCAACACCCCATAGTGGGGACATCCCAGCAGGACTTTGGGCGAATCCAGACCCTTTTTATCCCAATTTTTATCCCCTTTTTATCCCCTTTGGGAAGCGATTTTTACACCTGGGGTGCGCAATTTTTTCACAGCGGGATGAGGACGTCCCATAGTGGGGACATCCCGCCGTGGGTGACACCACCCCAAACCCCCCCAAAACCCCTCCCCACCGATCCCTATCTATCATTCATGATTCCCTAAAGGATTTTCCTCTCCCCACCCAGGCAGAGCCAGTCCTCAACATCATGGATGGGCCCTGGGGGTGGGGACATCCCATAGTGGGGACATCCCATAGTGGGGACATGCCAGCAGGACTTTGGGCAAATCCAGACCCTTTTTATCCCAATTTTTATCCCCTTTTTATCCCCTTTGAGAAGCGATTTTTGCACCTGGGGTGCGCGATTTTTTCACAGCGGGATGAGGACGTCCCATAGTGGGGACATCCCACAGTGGGTGTCACCACCCCAAACCCCCCCAAAACCCCTCCCCGCCGATCCCTATCTATCATTCATGATTCCCTGAAGGATTTTCCTCTCTCCACCCAGGCAGAGCCAGTCCTCAGCGCCGTGGATGGGCCCCGGTTACGGCGTGCAGCCGGCGCAGAACGGCGCCGTGGTGCCCCCCCAGCCCGGCTTCCGCGTGGGCTTCGAGACCCCCTGACCCCCCCAGAGCGGCCAGAGCTGACCACAGCCACCACCAATCATGGATGGACCCCCCCAGCGGTGACATTTCACTCAATCCCTTCCTTTTCACCCCAAAAACACCCCCTCAAACCCCCCCTCCCAGATGCTGGATCGTCACCGCCGCCACCTTGCCCGGTTATTTTTTTTTTCCCCTCCTTTTGTTTTTTAATTTCGTTTTCTTTTTTGGAAACACAAATGCAGGGATTTCACTGCCTTAGCTGAGAATTGGGGCAGGAATTGCACAAAGTCATCCTTTGGGGGGGGTGGGGGGTTTTTTGTGATTTGTGATTTTTTTTTTTGGGGGGGGTTTTTCCCCTCGGAAAAAGCAGAAAGAGCTGGAAAAACTCCCCAAAAAAAGCCCCCCAAAAAGAAGCCAAAAGTGTGGGAATGCTGGAGCTGCCTCACAGCCTCTGTTTTAAAGGAGCCTCTTGGAAAATCCCTCCCCAACCTGGGGTAGGGGCTTTCTTTTTTTTTTTTAAGATAAATCCTTCGTTTACATCCTTTTATTTTTGTTTTTTCGTGGATCTCAGTGCGTTTTTCAGGGTCGGGGTTTTTTTGCCTTATGGTGGGGAAAATCAAAACTGAAAATAAAATAAAACTAGAAATAGAAATAAAAATAAAAATAAAAATAAAAATAAAAATAAAAATAAAAATAAAAATAAAAATTAAAAAAAATAGAAATAAAAATAAAAATAGAAATAAAAATAAAAATAAAAAATAGAAATAAAAATAAAAATTAAAAATAAAAATAAAAATTAAAATTAAAAAAAAATAGAAATAAAAATTAAAATTAAAAAAAAATATAAATAAAAATAAAAATTTTAAAAAAATAGAAATAAAAATAAAAAAGGGGGACCTGAAAGTGCCCAACTCTTCCCCACTTGAGCCAAGATTCCCACCCTGGGATAACAAAAATTCCTGTTGCTAAAACGTGACAAATCCCTCCGGGGCTTGGTTGTTGTTTTTTTTTTTAATTTTGATATTTTTACTGATTTCTACATTTTTCCTGTACTGAATTTCTGTAAAATATTAAGAGCAAAATTGAAGAATTTTTGCACAACCTTCGGCCACTTTTGTACGTTTTTCCTTATTTAAAGGTAGGACACGGAGTCTTTTGATGTGATTTATGCCTCAAACCCTCCTCTTTTTGTCCTTTTTTTTTTTTTTGTGGATATGAGATATCTCTTGGAATATAAAGTTTTTAATCCACGCTGTAAAATTCCCTCCGTAGCCCAGGTGTGTTTTTAAAGGGAGTGAAGGTGAGAAGAGCTCCCAAACCTGATCTATCAGAGGCCAAAAAAAAACCGCCCTTTTCTATCCTACCTCTTGCCCAGCCTTTAAAAACAAAAAACGCAAAAAAAAAAAAACCTCGCAAAAAATGGAAAAAAAAAAAAGAACGAAAAACTTTTTTTTTTAAAAAAAAAAAGGGAAAAATGAAAAAAACCGAGCTGCTTGTGTGCTGTGTTTTGTTGGGTGGTGGCGGGTTGGGAAGGGGAGGGTGGAGCTGGTGCGGTTTGGTGGGGGGAAAAGAGGGAATTTGGGATGGGAAAAGGGAAAATTTCGGGAGAAAAAAGAAAATTGGGGAATTCTCGCCGCGGGTGCTGATGGGAGTTGTAGTCCAAGCGCCGCGATTGGGTGGGGCCTTTTCTGACTACAACTCCCAGCAGTCTTCGCTGTGCGTCACGTGGTGCCAGCGGACCAATAGGAGCGCGCCGGTGGCGGAAGTGGCGCCCCCCTCACGGCGCTGCCGGCGGCGGTAACGGGGCCCAGGCAGCGGGGAGCGGCGGAGGTGACGTCACGGCATGCTGGGAAACCCCGGGAGACGCCGGTGAGGGGGGGAGAGACCCCTGGGCCCTTTCGTGAGGGGAGCCGGGGGCCGGTGCTTCGGGGAGAGACCCCCGGGCCTGGCCGTGAGGGGAGAGACCCCCGGGCCTTGTGAGGGGAGAAATCCCCGGGCCTCGTGAGGGGAGAGACCCCCGGGCCTCGTGAGGGGAGAGACCCCCGGGCTTTGTGAGGGGAGAGACCCCCGGGCCTTGTGAGGGGAGAGACCCCCGGGCTTTGTGAGGGGAGAGACCCCCGGGCCTTGTGAGGGGAGAAATCCCCGGGCCTTGTGAGGGGAGAGACCCCCGGGCCTCGTGAGGGGAGAGACCCCCGGGACCGGCCGTGAGGGGAGAGACCCCCGGGCCTTGTGAGGGGAGAGACCCCCGGGCCTTGTGAGGGGAGAGACTGGACAGGGTGGCACAGGACAGGCAGGGTGACCCAGGGACTCTCAGGGTGACCACTGGGGTGGCACAGGGACAAGCAGGGTGGCACAAGAAACCAGGAAGGATAGCACAGGGACTGTGAGGCTGACCACTGGGGTGGCCATTGGGATTGTCGGGGTGACCACTCGAGTGGCACAAGGACTGTGAGGCTGACCACTGGGGTGGCCATTGGGATTGTCAGGGTGACCACTGGGGTGGCACAAGGACTGTGAGGCTGACCACTGGGGTGGCCATTGGGATTGTGACCACTGGGCTCTCACAGGGATCCCCCCATACCCTCACCCCCCTCTCTCTCTCCCCCCAGCCCCATGGATCCCTCCCCGGGCAGACCCAAGGCTCCGTCCTTCCTGTCCGACCTGGGCAAGGCCACCCTGCGCGGCATCCGCAAGTGCCCTCGCTGCGGCACCTACAACGGCACGCGGGGGCTGAGCTGCAAGAACAAGACGTGTGGCACGGTGTTCCGGGCGGGCACGCGCCGCCAGCCGGGCGCCGACGCCGTGCGCGTCCTCACGGGCTCCGCCAGCCAGCTCTACTCCGTGCGCCAGCGCGACTCGCGCTGCTTCGTGGAGCTGGGGGTGTCCGAGACGGCCATCCAGACCCCCGAGGGCACCCTCATCACCCAGCTGAGCTCGGGCCGCTGCCACGCGCCCGCCTGCGCCAGGGCGGCCGCCGACAAGCAGTGCCAGCACCTGAAGCTGGCGCTGGGCTGCCAGGCCGAGGCCATGCCGCTGCCGCTCAAGAGCTCGGTGCTGGGCGCGGTGCAGGCGCCCGCCGAGGCCAAGCAGAGCCTGTGGGAGCTGGCCACCGAGCCCACGGGGCCGCTGGTGCAGAGGGTGACCAAGAGCGTGCTGGTGGTCAAGTGCAAGGCCGGCCAGAGGCACGGCTTGGGGTATCTGCACGCCAGCTTCGGCCAGCGCCGCTTCACCTGCGCCTGCCGCGCCGCCGGGCACGGCCGCGCCAAGGGGGAGGATGAGGAGGAGGAGGAGGAGGAGGAGGAGGAAGAGTCGCCCCCCTGGCGCTGCATCCACTTCCTGGCCTGCATCTGCGCCTTCGCCAGCGACGAGAGCCTGGCCCAGGAGTTCTCCGATTTCCTGGCCTCCGACGCCGGCGGTGGGAATGGGCAGGGGTTTGGGGGGGTGCAGGGGAGGGGGTGACCCTAAACGCCTGTCTGGGTTCTGTCAGCAGCCAGCCCATGGTTCCCGTCAGCTGGGGTTGGAGGGATGATGGGTGGAGGGAGGGAGGGATGGATCCATGGATAGAGGGATCCTTGGAGGGAGGGATGGATGGATCCATTGATAAAGGGATCCTTGGAGGGAGGGATGGATAGAGGGATGGATGATGGATGGATCCATGGATGGATCATGGATGGATCCATGGATGGATGGAGGGATCCATGGATGGATGGAAGGATGGAGGGATGGATGATGGATGGATCCATGGATGGAGGGATCCTTGGATGGATGGATGGATGGATGGATGGATGGATGGATGGATGGATGGAGGGATCCATGGATGGATGGAAGGATGGAGGGATGGATGATGGATGGATCCATGGATGGAGGGATGGATGGATCCATGGATGGAGGGATGGATGGATGGATCTGTGGATCCGTGGATGGATGGATGGATGGATGGATGGATGGATGGATGGATGGATAATGGATGGAGGGATCCATGGATGGAGGGATGGATGGATGGATGGATGGATGATGGGGGATTTGGGTCTGTGTCCTGCCCTGTTCCACTGAGAGCTCCCTGGGGAGGGATTCCCACTGGGATGCAGCAGCTCCTACCTCTGGGAGCAGAGTGGGGGCTCCCACGGGGTTCAGGGTCCTTTTCCAGGGCTGGGAACTCTGAACCCCCTCCCACAACAGCAGCATCCAGGATTCACCCCATTAAGGGGCTTCTACACCCCAAAAAGAGACCCCAATAACCCCACACAATCCTTGGGTGAAACCCCCCCTGAGGGCACAGTGGCAGCAGGATAAAATCCCCCCTCCCTTCTGTGTCCCCCCAAAGGAGGGCGGGGGGGTTCCTTGGGGACATTTGGGTGTCCCTGTGGCTCGTGGCCGGGATGTTTTTAGGGACAGAGCCTGTGTCCCCAGGTCTGAAGGGGACGGTGATGCCACAGCTGCTCCGCAGCCCCGGATCGGCGGCGCGGGCTCGGGGGGCGGCCGCTGCCAGGGCCAAGAGGAGGAAAAAGGACGTGGGGCCAGGTGAGTGTCCCTGGGGGGGACTGAGGGGTGGGTGGGGGCTGAAATCCCCCCCAGGGCAAATCCATGGGGGCACATCCAGCTGTGGGAACCTCTGGAGCAGCTCCATGGAGGCAGATCCAGCTGTGGGAACCTCTGGAGCAGCTCCATGGGGGTGGATCCAGCTGTGGGAACCTCTGGAGCAGCTCCATGGAGGCAGATCCAGCTGTGGGAACCTCTGGAGCAGCTCCATGGAGGCGGATCCAGCTGTGGGAACCTCTGGAGCAGCTCCATGGAGGCAGATCCAGCTGTGGGAACCTCTGGAGCAGCTCCATGGAGGCAGATCCAGCTGAGGGAACCTCTGGAGCAGCTCCAGCTGTTGGTCACTCACCCACCCAAGGCCCGTGGGGGTCACTGGGGGTGATGTGGGGGTGACGGGCCAGGGGAGGGAGGTGACAGGGAGGGAATTCTGGGGACTGTGGGTGACAATCCCTCCCTCAGGGCCGCAGGTGCCCGGGCCCCTCCTGGCTCCAGACCCGGCTCATCCTGGCTCCAGGAGGAGCAGCCTGAGGAAGCCACCGGTCACCTCCTCCTCCTCCTCCTCCTCCTCCTCCTCCTCTCTGAAGAGACACGGTGAGCCCTGGGGCACTGCCAGCACTGGGTGTGCAGGGATGGATGTGGATTTTGGGAAGGAATTCCCGCCTGTGAGAGTGGGGAGGGGCTGGGATGGAATTCCCACAGCAGCTGGGATCCCTGGAAGTGCCCAAGGCCGGGCTGGAGCCACCTGGATCCATGGGAAGTGGGACCCGTGGTGGACTGGATGAGCTTTGGGGCCTCCAAATCCATCCAGGATTCCATGTGCAGGTTTAGATGGGATTTTGGGAAGGAATATTGGGTGTCCCTGGAGGTTGGAACAGCCTGGTCTTGAGGAGGATGTCCCTGGTGGGACAGGATGAGCTTTAAGGTCCCTTCCAACCCAAACCATTCCCTGATTCCATGAGTTCTCTGTGTTGGGATTGTGTGGGATGTTGGGAGGGGAGCTGTTTCCCCACATCCCTGTGGAAAACCCTCTCTCCACGCCGGCATCGCCCTGTGCCAGCCTCTGCTTGGTGCTTTTCCCCCTCTTCCCTTCAGTTCTGCCTGCAAATTGCCACAAATCCCTCATTTTCCGGATTTTTCCCCAACGCCGAGCGTGTCCATCCCACCCCAAAGCTGGCTCAGCTCCCACAAATGCCCCCGGGGTGCCGTGGGGGTGAGGTTTGGGGCTGGCTGACATTCCAGTGTCCCTTCCAGTGTCCCTTCCCTGTCCCCTGCAGGCTGTGGCCAGGTGCTGGATGAGTCCCAGGTGTCCCTGTCCTTCCAGGAGTGGCTGGGCAGTGTCACCGAGCTCTGGGGGGATGAAGTTTGGGACAGGGTGACATTCCAGTGTCCCTTCACTGTCCCCTGCAGGCTGTGGCCAGGTGCTGGATGAGTCCCAGGTGTCCCTGTCCTTCCAGGTGTCACCGAACTCTGGGGAGGTGAAGTTTGGGACAGGTTGACATTCCAGTGTCCCTTCCCTGTCCCCTGCAGGTTTTGGATGAGTCCCAGGTGTCCCTGTCCTTCCAGGAGCTCTGGGGGGATGAGGTTTGGAGCTGGGTGACATTCCAGTGTCCCTTCCCTGTCCCCTGCAGGCTGTGGCCAGGTTCTGGACGAGTCCCAGGTGTCCCTGTCCTTCCAGGAGCTCTGGGGGGATGAGGTTTGGAGCTGGGTGACATTCCAGTGTCCCTTCCAGTGTCCCTTCCCTGTGCCCTGCAGGCTGTGGCCAGGTTCTGGATGAGTCCCAGGTGTCCCTGTTCTTCCAGGAGTGGCTGGACAGTGTCACAGAGCTCTGGGGGGATGAAGTTTGGGACAGGCTGACATTCCAGTGTCCCTTCCCTGTCCCCTGCAGGTTTTGGATGAGTCCCAGGTGTCCCTGTCCCTCCAGGAGCTCTGGGGGGATGAGGTTTGGAGCTGGGTGACATTCCAGTGTCCCTTCCCTGTCCCCTGCAGGCTGTGGCCAGGCGCTGGACGAGTCCCAGGTGTCCCTGTCCTTCCAGGAGTGGCTGGGCAGTGTCACGGAGCGCATCCACCAGACCATGCACTACCAGTTTGAGGGTGAGTGTCCACCCGGGGCTCTGCAGGACTTGGATTTTCCCCTGGGAAGTTCCACTGGATTTGATCCAGGGTGGGGATTCTGTCCCTCTGCCCCGCTCAGGTGAGACCCCACCTGCAGCTCGGGGGTCCCAGAGGAACCACGGAGCTGCTCCAAGGGCTGGAGAACCTCTGGAGCTGGGATGGGAGAGCTGGGAATGTTCAGCTGGAGAAGGGAAGGCTCCAGGGAGAGCTTCCAGAACATTCCAGGGCCTGAAGGGGCTCCAGGAGAGCTGGAGAGGGACTGGGGACAAGGGATGGAGGGACAAGGACACAGGGAATGGCTTCAAAGTTATGGAGAGTTGGATTTAATGGGATACTGGGAAGGAATGAGGGTGGGGAGGGTCTGGGATGGAATTCCCAGATTTGCTGTGGCTGCCCCTGGATCCCTGGAAGTGCCCAAGGCCAGGCTGGAGCCACCCAGGACAGTGGGAGGTGTCCCCAGGTGGGACTGGATGGGCTTTGGGGCCATCCCAACCCAAACCATTCCAGGATTCCATGGCTCCCGAGGTCCTCTGGTCTTTGGGTGCCATTTGGGATCTCTTTGGGTGCCATTTTGGGATCTCTTCGGGTGCCATTTTGGGATCTCTTTGGGTGCCATTTTGGGATCTCTTTGGGTGCCATTTTGGGATCTCTTCGGGTGCCATTTTGGGATCTCTTTGGGTGCCATTTTGGGAACTCTTCGGGTGCCATTTTGGGAACCCTTTGGGTGCCATTTTGGGATCAATTTGGGTGCCATTTGGGATCTCTTTGGGTGCCATTTTGGGATCTCTTCGGGTGCCATTTTGGGAACCCTTTGGGTGCCGTTTGGGATCTCTTTGGGTGCCATTTTGGGATCTCTTTGGGTGCCATTTTGGGATCTCTTTGGGTGCCATTTTGGGATCTCTTCGGGTGCCATTTTGGGATCTCTTTGGGTGCCATTTTGGGAACTCTTCGGGTGCCATTTTGGGAACCCTTTGGGTCCCATTTTGGGATCACTTTGGGTGCCATTTTGGGAACACTTTGGGTCCCATTTTGGGATCTCTTTGGGTGCCATTTTGGGAACCCTTTGGATCCCATTTTGGGATCTCTTTGGGTGCCATTTTGGGAACACTTTGGGTGCCATTCTGGGAACTCTTTGGGTGCCATTTTGGGATCTCTTTGGGTGCCATTTTGGGAACCCTTTGGGTGCCATTTTGGGATCTCTTTGGGTGTCATTTTGGGATCTCTTTGGGTGCCATTTTGGGAACTCTTTGGGCGCCATTTTGGGATCTCTTTGGGTGCCATTTTGGGAACCCTTTGGGTGCCATTTTGGGAACTCTTTGGGCGCCATTTTGGGATCTCTTTGGGTGCCATTTTGGGATCTCTTTGGGTGCCATTTTGGGAACTCTTTGGGCGCCATTTTGGGAACCCTTTGGGTGCCATTTGGGAACCCTTTGGGTGCCATTTTGGGAACCCTTTGGGTGTCATTTTGGGAACTGTTTGGGTGCCGTTTTGGGAACTCTTTGGGTGCCATTTTGGGATCTCTTTGGGTGCCATTTGGGAACCCTTTGGGTGCCATTTTGGGAACCCTTTGGGTGTCATTTTGGGATCTCTTTGGGTGCCATTTTGGGAACTCTTCGCCATTTTGGGATCTCTTTGGGTGCCATTTTGGGAACTCTTTGGGTGCCATTTTGGGATCTCTTTGGATGCCGTTTTGGGAACTCTTTGGGTGCCATTTTGGGAACTCTTTGGGCGCCATTTTGGGAACTCTTTGGGTGCCATTTTGGGATCTCTGGCTGCCATTTTGGGATCTCTTTGGGTGCCATTTTGGGAACTCTTTGGGCGCCATTTTGGGAACTCTTCGGGTGCCATTTTGGGAACTCTTTGGGTGCCATTTTGGGAACTCTTTGGGTGCCATTTTGGGAACACTTTGGGTGCCATTTTGGGATCTCTTTGGGTGCCATTTTGGGTGCCATTTTGGGATCTCTTTGGGTGCCATTTTGGGAACCCTTTGGATCCCATTTTGGGATCTCTTTGGGTGCCATTTTGGGAACACGTTGGGTGCCATTTTGGGATCTCTTTGGGAAGATTTTTAGTGCCATTTTTTAACACTTTGGGTGCCATTTTGGGAACACTTTGGGTGCCATTTTGGGAACACTCTGGGACCCCCCAGCCCCTCCCCTGACCCCTCTGTGCCCCCCAGGCCGCCCGGAGCCGCTGGTTTTCCACATCCCCCAGTCCTTCTTCGAGGCCCTCCAGCAGCGCATCTCCAGCGGCAGCGGCAAGAAGAGGCTCCCCAACTCCACCACGGGTGAGGGAAAAGGGGAAAAACATGGGAAAATCCCGGAAAAACCTCGGGAAAACCCCGCTGGAAGCTGGGACTGGGGGGATGAGCAGGGGCACGGAGTGGATTCCTGGATTTTTCTTGGCTGCTGTGGAGTGGGGAATGATGAGGGGGGGAAAAGAGGGTGGAAAATGAAGGGGGGAAAGAGGGGTGGGAAAATAAAAGGAGGGAAAGAGGAGTGGAAAAATTAAGGGGGGAAAAGAGGGATGGGAAAATAAATGAAGGGGATGAGGAGGAGAAAAATAAAAGAGGAAAAAAGGGATGAAAAGGAGGGGGGAAAAGGGGGAAGGAGGGGAAAAATACAGAGGAGGAAAAAGGCAAAAAAGGGAGGGAAAGGAGGGGAAATAAAGAGGGGAAAATGCAAAAATGGGGGGGAAAAAGGGGAGAAAAGAGGCAAAAAGGAGGAAGGAGGGGAAAAATAGAGGGGGAAAAGAGGAAAAAAAGGGAGGGGAAAGAGGGGGAAGGAGGGGAAAAATAAAGAGAGGGAAAAGAGGCTAAAAATGGAGGGAGAAAAGGAAAGGAGGCAAAAAAGGGAGGGAAAAAGGGGGAAAGGAGACAAAAAATGGAAGGGAAAAGGGGGGAAGGAGGGGAAAAAATAAGAGGGATGAAAAAAAGAGGATAAAAAGAAAGAGGGATGATATGGGGGGGGGACAAAGAGCAGAGGGGCTGAAGCCCCCCCCCCCCCCCCCCCCCCCCCCGCAGCCTTCGTGCGCAGGGACGCGCTGCCCCTGGGCACCTTCTCCAAGTACACCTGGCACATCACCAACGTCCTGCAGGTGAAGCAGATCTTCGACACGCCCGAGGTAAGGCCGGGACACTCCCCCTGACCCCCTCCCCAGCCCCGCGGGCCGGCTCTGAGCGCTGCCCGGCCCGCAGGTGCCGCTGGAGATCACCCGGAGCTTCGTGCAGAACAGGGACGGGTCCTACGAGCCTTTCCGCAGCCCCCGGGTGGAGGTGGAGAGCCTGGCAGAGGGGCTGGGCCCCCCCGAGAAACAGCCCCCGCTGCGGCCCCTGGAGCTGCAGACCTTCCTCAAAGTCGGTGAGTGCCGGGGGGGCACGGGGGAACACGGGGGGACCCCGAAACAGCGCCAAGGAGGGGCAGGGTGGGACCCCAAAACAGCGCCAAGGAGGGGCAGGGTGGGACCTTAAAGTGCCCCTTGGGACAGGCAGGGTGGGACCCCCAGGAGGGGCACGGGGGGACCCCAAAACAGCGCCAAGGAGGGGCAGGGTGGGACCCCAAAACAGCCCCAAGGAAGGGCAGGGTGGGACCCCGAAACAGCCCCAAGGAGGGGCAGGGTGGGACCCCAAAACAACATCCTCTGGGAAGGGCAGGGGGGACCTAAAGTGCCCCTTGGGACAGGCAGGGTGGGACCCCCAGGAGGGGCACGGGGGGACCCCAAAACAGCCCCAAGGAGGGGCAGGGTGGGACCCCAAAACAGCCCCAAGGAGGGGCAGGGTGGGACCCCAGAACATCCCCTGGGAAGGACAAGATGGGACCTCAAAATGCCCTCCAGGAGGGGCAGGGTGAGACCCCCAGGAGGGGCAGAGGGAGACCCTAAAACACCCCCAGAAAGGGCAGGGTGGGACCCCAAAAGAGCCCTGGGAAGGGCAGGGTGGGACCCCCAGGAGGGGCAGGGGAGGACCCCAAAACAGCTCCAAGGAGGGGCAGAGGGGAACCCTAAAACACCCCCAGAAAGGGCAAAGTGGGACCCCAAAACCCACCCAGGAGGGGCAGAGTGGGACCCCAAAACACCCTTGGGGGGCTCCAAGGGAGGAGAAAGGGGGGTTCAAAGGGTTGGGGGGCTCCAAGGAAGGCAAGAAGTGGGGGTCCAAGAGAGTGGGGGGACACAGGAACACCCCTGGGGGCTTCAAGGGATGGGGGGAAAGGGGGTCCCAGAGGTGAGGGGAAAGGGGGGGTCCCAGGGTTAGGGGGGTCCCCGCAGCCACGCCGCCGTGCCCCCCCAGGACACACGTCCCCCACGCAGAAGGAGCCCACGCCCTTCACCATCGAGTGGATCCCCAACATCCTGCCCCGCTCCCGCCTGGGCGAGCTGCGCCTCAAGTTCCAGTACGGCCACCACGGGGGACCCCGGCAGCCCCCCGCCCGCGGGACCCCTCCCCGAGGGACCCCCCCGGCCCCAGAGCCGCCCCCGCTGCCGCTGCCCACCCTGGGCACCATCGCCTTCCCCTGAGGAGCCCCCCCTCCCAGAATAAACCAGTGCCCCCCGCCCTCAGTGTGCTGAGAGTCTGTGGTATGGGGGCACCCAGAATGGGGAAAGGGGGGAGATGGGAGACCCCCAAAATGGGGTGGGGGGAAAGGGGGGAGACCCCCAAAAGGAGGGGCAGGGGAGCCGGGAGTCCTCCCGCCGCCAGGGGGCGCTGCCGCCCCGCCCCGGGCCAAGATGGCGGCGGCCGCGCGCGCGCTGCGGGTGAGGGGAGAGCGGGAATGGGGGAAAAACACCGGGAATCGGGGGAAATACCGGGAATGCGGGAAAATACCGGGAATGGGGGGAAATACCGGGAATGGGGGAAAAACACCGGGAATGGGGGAAATACCGGGAATGGGGGGAAATACCGGGAATGGGGGGAAATACCGGGAATGGGGGGAAATACTGGGAATGGGGAACGGCACCGGGACGGGGGGAACAATGGGGGCAGGGACCGGGGCCGCCGGGGGCACAGGCCGCTGAGGGGAGGCTGTAGGGACACCGGTGTGGGGACACTGGGGACAGGGAACAGTGGGGATGGAGGTGACGAGGGACACCGGGTTTGGGGGACATTATATAAGAGGAACAAGGGGTGTGGTGGCCCTGGGCACAGGGGACACCGGGGATATGCGATAGAGGGGACTCTGGGGACAGGGCTTACACCAGCGCTGTCCCCACTCCGGGGACACCGGGACTGCCCCGGGTGGCTCCTGGGGACACACCGGCTGTTGTTGGGGACCGGGATGTCCCCCTGCCAGGCTGTCCCCAGCCCTGTCCCCCTCTGCAGGTCCTGCCCTGTGCCCTCCATGTCCCCAGCGCCACCCGGCCCCTCCACACCACCCCCGCCTGCCTCAAGGTGAGTCCTTGGGGACCCCGCGGCTCTGTCCCCATGTCCCCCCCACCCTCCCCGCGGTGTCCCCGCTGACCCCGCGGTGTCCCCGCTGTCCCCACAGACGCGGGCGGCGCGGGTGCGCGCGGGCAAAGGGGACAAGATGGTGACATACGAGCAGGCACATCCCCCCCACTACATCGGGCACCGCAAGGGCTGGCTGTCCCTGCACACCGGTGCGTGACACGGGGACACGGGGACAGGCCTGGGGATGGGGGGGACACGGCATTGGGATGGAGGGGACACGGGGGACAGGTGTGGGGATTGGGGGGGACAGGGGGCAGGTGGGCATCGGGGCGACATAGGGTGTCCTGGGGAGGGGATGGGGACAAGGGGTCATGAGGACACTGTGGGAAGGGTCACAGGGTGTTATGGGGACAGGAGGGGACTGTGGGGATGGCCCTTGGGGCACCGTGAGGACACGGGGGCACGTGGGGATGGGGACACATGGGACATCCTGGGGATGGTCCACAGGTGACATCATGGGGATGGGGACACAGAGGTGTTTTGGTACAGGGACACAAGGACATTGCAGGGATGGGGACACAGGTGACATCGTGGGGGTGGGGACACGGGTGTTTTTGTATGGGGACATTGTGGGGATGGGGACACATGGGATATCCTGGGGATGGGACACAGGTGACATCATGGGGATGGGACACAGGTGACATCATGGGGATGGGACATGGGGACGTTGTGGGGATGGGGGACACAGGGGATATCCTGGGGATGGGGGACACAGGTGACATCCTGGGGACAGGACACAGGGACATTGTGGTGATGGGGACACAGGGGTGTTTTAGTACAGGGACACTGGGAACACCTGAGGAACAGGGACAGAGGGGACACTGTGGACACGGTGGGCACACTGACACACGCTCCCCACGGGGCATCGCAGGGACGCAACACCCAACCCTCTGACGCCACAAACACGCCAGCAGTGCCACCACGGGTGCCAGCCGTGTCCCCTGTCCCCAGGGAACCTGTGTGGCGAGGCGGGCGCGGCGCAGCGGGCGGTGGAGGACGCGTTCCTGCGGCGCTTCCTGCACGGCACCTTCCCGGGGCTGCTGGCGGACGAGGCGGTGCTGAAGCGGCGCGGGAACGTGCTGCTGATCTGCGCCCTGCTGGGCCGGGCTCTGCCGCCCCACAAGCTCTACTTCCTGCAGGGCTACGCCGAGACCCTGCTCGGCCACTTCTACAAGTGCCCCGTGCGCCTGGAGCTGCAGACCGTGCCCGCACGCGTGCCCTACAAGTACATCTAGGGCCCCAAAGAAACCCCTACATATCCCCCACTGTGCCCTGCAAGTACATCTAGGGCCCCAAAGAAACCCATCCCTGAATGAGGGCTCTGGGATGTCCCCAACTGTGCCCTATAAATGTCCCTAAATGGGGGGTCTGGGATATCCCCAACTGTGCCCTACAAGTACATCTAGGGCCCCAAAGAAACCCCTGCATATCCCCCACTGTGCCCTGCAAGTACATCTGGGGCCCCAAAGAAACCCCTGCATATCCCCCACTGTGCCCTACAAGTACATCTAGGGCCCCAAAGAAACCCATCCCTAAATGAGGGGTCTGGGATGTCCCTAACTGTGCCCTACAAGTACATCTAGGGCCCCAAAGAAACCCCTACATATCCCCCACTGTGCCCTACAAGTACATCTAGGGCCCCAAAGAAACCCCTACATATCCCCCACTGTGCCCTACAAGTACATCTAGGGCCCCAAAGAAACCCATCCCTAAATGAGGGGTCTGGGATATCCCCCACTGTGCCCTGCAAGTACATCTAGGGCCCCAAAGAAACCCATCCCTGAATGAGGGCTCTGGGATGTCCCCAGCTGTGCCCTACAAGTACATCTGGGGCCCCAAATAAACCTGTAAATATTCCACAGGGAATGCCTTATGAATGTCCCCAAAATGAGGGCTCTGGGATATCCCCCGCTGTGCCCTACAAGTACATCTAGGGCCCCAAAGAAACCCATAAACCTGTCACAGGGAATGCCCTATAAGTGTCCCTAAATGAGGGGTCTGGGATGTTCCCAACTGTGCCCTACAAGTACATCTGGGGCCCCAAATAAACCCATGAATGTCCCTAAAGGAATGCTCTGGGATGTCCCCACAGTGCCCCTGTGTCCGTGTCCCCACAGTGTCCCTGTACCCCACGCCCTGTCCCCATGTCCCCAACCCCTGTGACATTTCGGGAGCCACGGCGCAGCACCCCCCCCATCCCAGTCCAACCAGTCCAGGATGTGACAAAACCAGTTTAAATAGAAAGGAGAGAGGTGCAGAAGGGGGGAGTGGGGGGCAGGGGGGCTCAGCCCTTCCCGGACACCCCGTCCTTGTCCTTGTCCTTGTCCTGGTCCTGGTCCTTGGCCATGTCCTTGTCCTTGTCCTGGTCCTGGTCCTTGGCCATGTCCTTGTCCTGGTCCTGGTCCTGGTCCTGGTCCTGGTCCTTGGCCGTGTCCTTGTCCTTGTAGTAGGGGTTGGCAAGGACCACCCCCGTGTCCCCTGGCGTGTCCTCCTCTGCTGGCACCCGCGGGCTGGGACCTGTGGGGACAATGGGGACACTGCCAGGCTGTCTGTCCCCCAGGCTGCAGGGGACACAGGGACGGGGTGGGGACAATGGGGACACTGCCAGGCTGTCTGTCCCCCAGGATGCAGGGGACAAGGTGGGGACAATGGGGACACTGCCAGGCTGTCTGTCCCCCAGGCTGCAGGGGACATAGGGACAAGGTGGGGACAATGGGAACACTGCCAGGTTGTCTGTCCCCCAGGCTGCAGGGGACGGGGTGGGGACAATGGGGTCACTGCCAGGCTGTCTGTCCCCCAGGCCGAGGAGGACACAGGGACAGGGGGAGGACAATGGGGACACTGCCAGGCTGTCCCTGTTCCCCTGGAGTGAGGATACAGGGCCGGGGTCAGGACACGGAGGGACAACAGGGCTGGTGCTGGGCTCTCCCTGTCCCCACGGGTGACACGGTGCCAGTGCCACTGTGTCCTTGTCCCCGTCCCTGTGGCTGTCCCCGCGGGTGACACGGTGCCAGTGCCGCTCTGTCCCTGTCCCAATCCCTGTCCCCATGGGTGCCACGGTGCCAGTGCCGCTCTGTCCCTGTCCCCATCCCTGTCCCTGTCCCCACGGGTGACACGGTGCCAGTGCCGCTCTGTCCCTGTCCCTGTCCCTGTCCCTGTCCCTGTCCCTGTGGCTGTCCCCGCGGTGCCACGGTGCCAGTGCCGCTCTGTCCCTGTCCCCGTCCCTGTCGCTGTGGCTGTCCCTGCGGTGCCACGGTCCGTACCGATGTAGCTGAGCAGCACGGGCAGGAAGACCAGGCCGTGTGCCAGCCCCACCAGGGTGATGATGAGGTTGAGGCGGAAGAAGAAGATCTGGATGAGCCGAGCCTTGGCGAACGCCAGCACCACCACGCCCGGCAGGTTGGTCATGGCCACCCCTGCCACCACCTGCGGGGACAGCGGCCACCCTCAGTGACACCGAGAGCCCTCAGAGACCCAGGCTGAGGAGGAGGGGAGGTGGCCCCAGGAGAGTTTGGGGTCCCATGGTGTCACCTCTGGCCCCAGGAGACTTTAGGCTCCCACGGTGTCACCTCCCAGCCCAGGAGGGTTTGAGGTCCCATGATGTCACCTCCCAGCCCCAGGAGGGTTTGGGGTCTCATGGTGTCACCTCTGGCCCAAAGAGAGTTTGGGGTCCCATGGTGTCACCTCCCAGCCCCAGGAGGGTTTGGGGTCCCACAGTGTCACCTCCTGGTCCAGGACGGTTTGAGGTCCCATAGTGTCACCTCCTGGTCCAGGAGGGTTTGGGTCCCATGGTGTCACCTCCCAGCCCCAGGATGGTTTGAGGTCCCATGATGTCACCTCCCAGCCCCCGGGGGGTTTGGGGTCCCACAGTGTCACCTCCTGGTCCAGGAGGGTTTGGGGTCCCATGGTGTCACCTCCCAGCCCCAGGAGGGTTTGGGGTCTCGTGGTGTCACCTCCTGGTCCAGGAGGGTTTGGGGTCTCGTGGTGTCACCTCCCAGCCCCAGGAGGGAATCCCATGGTGTCACCCCCATCCCCTCAGGGCTCAGTGTCCCCCTGTGCCCACCTTGCTGCCCATGGTGACAGTGGCCTCGGCGGCTCGTGCCACCCGGGTGGGCTGGCGGCTGCGGGCGAAGGCGCAGGTGATGTGGGACACGAACTCCACCGAGATGCCCACGGCCTGTGGGGACACCGGGCTGTCACCCCAGGCACCGCCTGTGTCCCCAGAGGCACCTCCTGTGCCACCCCACATGGCGCACGTCACCCCACAGGCCCCGTGTCCCTGTGCCATCCCAGTCTTCCATGCCACCCCACATGCCCATTGTCCCTGTGCCACCCCGGGTTTGTGCCACCCCATATCCCCCATGTCCCTGTGCCACCCAACGTGCCCCATGTCCCTGTGCCACCCCTCACACCCCATGTCCCTGTGCCACCCAGCATGCCCCATGTCCCTGTGCCGCCTCATATCCCCCATGTCCCTGTGCCATTCAACGTGCCCCATGTCCCTGTGCCACCCCATATCCCCCATGTCCCTGTGCCACCCAATGTGCCCCATGTCCCTGTGCCACCCCATATCCCCCATGTCCCTGTGCCACCCAATGTGCCCCATGTCCCTGTGCCACCCCATCAACACACACCACAAAAGTCCCTGCGTGCCACCCAAATGTAGCCCCATCTCCTCTGTGGCCACCCCACAAGTCTCCCTGTGCCACCCCAAGTCCCTGTGCCACCCCATGTCCCCCATGTCCCTGTGCCACCCAACGTGCCCCGTGTCCCTGTGCCATTCCTCACACCCCATGTCCCTGTGCCACCCCAGCTGTTGTGCCACCCCATATCCCCCATGTCCCCGTGCCACCCAACATGCCCCATGTCCCTGTGCCACCCCAGGTCTCTGTGCCACCCCATGTCCCCGCCGTGCCCGCACCGTCCATCATTGTTGGATGTGCGAGGCTTTCTACCGGCCGTTGCTTCAGGGCACGCTCACAGAGGCCATGGACTAGTCCCACGGTGTCCAATGCCCAGCACCATGCCGTCATGGCTCAGCAGCAGTGGCCAGGCCTGCACGCGCCGTACGTCCACTGCCCAGCAAGCAGGCTAAGGACACGCTGCAGGTGGCACCGAGGCGCACAGCCGCCAGAGCAGCACCCAGACCCCTCTCACCCACCACCTCGTCAGGCTTACTGCCTCTGTAGTACACTAGTCACCCTGCGGCGAATCACAAGCGCCGCGATCTACGGGGCCCCAACCCCCGCTGACGGGCCTCACCTCGCCAATCCACACATGTGACGCCCAAGGTGGCACCCGAAACGGCACCAGGGAGCGTGATATGGGCACCAGGTACTCCAAAACAGGCACTAGGGACCCCAAAACGGGCACTAGGGACCCTGGTATGGCACCAGATACCCCAAAACGGGCACTAGGGACCCCAAAACGGGCACCAGGGACCTCAAAACGGGCACTAGGGACCCTGGTATGGCACCAGATACCCCAAAACGGGCACTAGGGACCCCGAAATTGGCACCAGGGTCCCTGATACAGCACCAGGCACCCCAAAACGGGCACTGGGTACCCTGATATGGGCACCAGGCACCCCAGAGCAGCACCCCTTGATTGGTCACCCCTCACCTGGGCACCCCTGAGGTGGGACCCCTCTAACCCCTGACTGGGGCATCCCCTTGAGACCCCCAAAAAGGCTCTGGGGCACCTTCAGCACCCGGGATGGACACCCCAAACTGGGCACCCGAACTGGAGCACCCACCTGTGACCCCCAACAAGGGCTCTGGGGGCACCCCCAGCACCCCAGGATGGACACCCCAAACTGGGCACCCGAACTGGAGCACCCACCTGTGACCCCCAACAAGGGCTCTGGGGCACCCTCAGCACCCAGGATGGACACCCCAAACTGGGCACCCACACTGACCCCTGACTGGGGCACCCCGTTGAGACCCCAACAAGGGCTCTGGGGGCACCCCCAGCACCCCAGGATGGACACCCCAAACTGAACCCCGCTACCCGGCCACCCCAAACCGTGCCCGCGTTTGTATCCCCGTGCCCACACCTGTCCCCGCGCTGTCCCCGCGGGGTGGCGGTGCCACTCACGTGTAGGGGAAGACGCGGAAGGCGGGGTCGGTGCCGGGCACGGCGCGCAGGGTGGCGGTGATGCGCTCGGCCAGGGCGCGGGCGGCGCGCAGGGCGGCCGTGTACTCCTGGGACGTGCGGAGCGGCCGCTGGTACGCCATGAACCGCGACGCTGCGGACACCGCGGGGCGGTCACTTGGGGGACACTCCCAGGGGGCACTTGGGGGCAGCCAGGAGGCAGAGGGAACCACAGGAGCGGCGGGCACTCCGGGAGGTAGTGGCCACCTCGGGAGCAGTGGTCACTCCAGGGGCATCGGCCACCTCGGGAGCAGTGGTCACTCCGGGGGCATCGGCCACCTCGGGAGCAGTGGTCACTCCGGGGGCATCGGCCACCTCGGGAGCAGTGGTCACTCCAGGGGCATTGGCCACCTCGGGAGCAGTGGTCACTCCAGGGGCAGTGGGCACTCTGGGGGGAAGTGGTCACCCCCAGGGTCAGTGGTCACCCCCAGGGTCAGTGGGCACCATGGGGTCAGCAATCATCCCTGGCATCAGCAGTCACCTTCAGAGGGCAGTGGCCACCCCAGGGGTCAGCAGTCACTCCCAGGGGTCAGTGGGCACCCCAGGGGTCAGTGGTCACTCCCAGGGGTCAGTGGGCACCCCAGGGGTCAGCGGTCACTCCCAGGGGTCAGTGGGCACCCCAGGGGTCAGTGGTCACCCCTGGCCCTCTGTCACCCCCACACTCACCCAGGATGGTGCCGTTGGCGTCCATGCTCACCGCGGTGTCGTAGGCGCCCAGGCCACTGCGGGGGACACACAGCGGTCAGGGGACACTCAGGAGGGTCAGGGGACACCCGGGAGGGTCAGGGGACACAGGGGTGCCCACGCTGATGTTCATGTCCCCAGCTGTCACCCCTGGGGCTGTGCTGGGCCTCATTGGTGTCACCGAGCCCCGGGTGTCCCCACAGGTGTCCCCACCCGTGTGTAACCAGGTGGCAATGACCACTGGGTGTCCCCACAGGTGTCCCCAACCCCTCGATGTCCCTGCAGGTGATGCCAACCCTTGTGTGTCCCCTTGCTACCACACCCCAGTGCCCCTCCTGGTGCCACCCCCGATGCCACCCCAGTGCCACCGCGGTGCCACCGCGGTGCCACGCACCCCTTGGGGCAGTTCAGGTTGGGCGGGTCCTGCAGGAACCAGGGCAGGAAGTGCTGGAACTCCTCGGGCGTGGGGCGCCGCACGGTCTTCAGGCACTTCCCCAGCACGCAGCTCAGGGCATCTGCGGGCACACGGAGCCGTCAGCGGCCACCGGCAGGGTCAGCGCGGCCACTGGCAGGGTCAGGGTGGCCACCGGCAGGGTCAGCGCGGCCACCGGCAGGGTCAGCATGGCCACCGGCAGGGTCAGCGCGGCCACCCGGTGGTCATCACAGTGGTCATCACAGTGGTCATCACAGTGAGCACCATGGTGGGTACTCAAGGGGAACCCAATGGTCGCTGTGGTGGTCAGTGGTGGTCAACCAATGGACACCCAATGGCCACCATGATGGTCACCCAACATACACCCAATGGCCACCATGGTGAACATCCAATGGCCACCCAAAGGCCACTGAGGTGGGCATCCAGTGACCACACAATGGCCACCATGGTGGTCAACAGGGGTCAACCAATGGCCACGCAGTGGCCACCACAGTGGGCGTCCAATGAATACCCAACAACCACCATGGTGGGCACCCAATGACCACCCAATGGCCACCATGATGGCCACCCAACATACACCCAATGGCCACCATGGTGGGCACCCAATGACCACCCAATGGCCACCATGGTGGGCACCCAATGACCACCCAATGGCCACCATGGTGGGCACCCAATGACCACCCAATGGCCACCATGGTGAACGTCCAATGACCACCCAATGGCCACCATGGTGGGCACCCAATGACCACTCAATGGCCACCATGGTGGGCACCCAACATACATCCAGTGCCCACCGTGGTGGGAATCCAATGACCACCCAATGGCCACCATGGTGGGCACCCAATGACCACCCAATGGCCACCATGGTGGACACTCAACAGATACCCAATGGGTGCCACGGTGGACACTCACTGTACACCCAATGGGTGCCATGGTAGTCACCCAACATACACCCAATGGCCACCATGGTGAACATCCAATGGCCACCCAATGGCCACCATAGTGGGCACTCAATGGCCACCATGGTGGGCACCCAACATACATCCAGTGCCCACTGTGGTGGGAATCCAATGACCACCCAATGGCCACCATGGTGGGCACCCAGTGGCCACCACAGAGTAGCCCCGTCCCCGTCCCCGCACTCACTGCTGGTGGAGGGGCAGAACTCGCCCTTGTTGGGCCCGAACTGGTGGATGCGGCAGCAGCGCGCCGTGGGGTTCAGCCAGTCCAGGAAATCGTCCACCCACGAGGTGGCCGGGATGGCCAGGTACGACCTGGGGGTGGGGACACGGGGCTGGCAGGAGCCGGGCACGGCCAGCGCGGGTCCCCTCGGGTGTCCCCTCGGGTGTCCCCTCGGGTGTCCCCCCCTGGTCACTCACACGTTGGGGAAGAGCGTGGCCAGCTGGATGGTCTGGGTCAGCGAGTTGGCGTCGCAGCCGGCGCTGGAGCAGATGGCGTTGGTGCCATCTTCCCAGGAGAAGTTGTAGCCGCCCGTGGTGACAAAGTAGGTGGGGACACCCACAGCCAGGTACTGGTTCAGCTCCGAGAAGTACTGGAGCATGTACGAGTCCTGGGGACAGCCACGCGTCAGGGGCGGCACCCGCGGGGTGGCACAAAGGGGGCACAGAGGGGGCACGAAGGGCTCTCAGCATCCCCGTGTGTCCCCATACAGGGCTGTGTCACCTCTGCCATGTGTCCCCATGTAGGACTGTGTCACACTCTCTGTATGTCCCCATACAGGGCTGTGTCACCTCTGCCATGTGTCCCCATTCAGGGCTGTGTCACACTCCCTGTATGTCCCCATGTAGGACTGTGTCACCTCCCTCCATGTGTCCCCATTCAGGGCTGTGTCACCTCCCTCCATGTGTCCCCATTCAGGGCTGTGTCACCTCTGCCATGTGTCCCCATTCAGGGCTGTGTCACCTCTGTCATGTGTCCCCATTCAGGGCTGTGTCACACTCCCTGTATGTCCCCATGTAGGACTGTGTCACCTCTGTCATGTGTCCCCATGTAGGACTGTGTCACCTCCCTCCATGTGTCCCCATTCAGGGCTGTGTCACCTCCCTCCATGTGTCCCCATTCAGGGCTGTGTCACCTCTGCCATGTGTCCCCATTCAGGGCTGTGTCACCCCCCCAGCACCCACAGTGGGGTCCCAGACGGGTCACCCCACATGTCCCCATGTAGGGCCGTGTCACCCCCACATGTCCCAAAGCCTCCCCATGGGTGCCACCCCCCGGCTGTCCCCACAGGGCCCCGCTGTCCCTCTGTGTCCCCCGGGGTGCAGCCCCACCTCGGGCAGGGCCAGCTCCTGGTCCAGCCCCACGGACACCTGGAACACCAGGAAGAGCCCGGCGCAGGCCAGGAACAGGAACAGCAGCACCTGGGGGGGTGGGGGGGATCAGGGACCCTCGGGACCCCCAGAACCCCTCACAGCCCCCTCAAACCCCCCAAAACCCCCCCACAGCCCCCTCGTGTCCTCCCAAAATCCCCAAACCCCCTCATGTCCCCCGAAATCCCCTCGTGTCCCCTCAAACCCTCAAACTACCCCCATGCCCCAATGCTCCCCATGTCCCCCCGTGTCCTACCATGTCCCCATTCCCCCAAATGCCCCAATGTCCCCATGTCCCCAATGCCCCCCATCCCCCAATGCCCCTCCATGCCCCCCAATCCCCCGAATGCCCCTGATGTCCCCATGTCCCCCTGCCCCTCCTGTCCCCCCATTCCCCAATGCCCCTCATGTCCCCAATGCCCCTCCATGTCCCCAATGTCCCCAGTGCCCCCCCATGTCCCCAGTGTCCCCCGTGTCGCCGTGGCCGCTGTCCCTCACCACGGCGGGCCGCACGATGCGGTGCAGCAGCAGGGGGGTGTAGTAGCGCTCGAGGAGGGGGCGCAGCAGCCGCAGCCCCGGCCCGGCCGGGCCCTCCTTGCCCGTCCCGCAGCAGCAGCAGAGATCAAAGCGCCCGGCCTGGGGAGGGGACACGGCGGGGTGGCACCGCACCGCCAGGGGTGGCACCTGCAGCCCGCGGGTGTCCCCTGTCCATCCCGCCGGTGTCCCCTGCCCACCCCGGGCACACCCTGGGGACCCACATCTGCCCTGGGGGGGGTCATCACACCCACCCTGGGGTCCCTCATATCCACCCTGGGGACACCATGGCCACCCTGGGTTTCCTGTCACCCACCCTGGGGACACCATGGTCACCCTGGGTTTCCTGTCACCCACCTTGGGGACACCATGGTCACCCTGTGCCCACCCTGGCGGTTCATCACACCCACCCTGGGGTCCCTCATATCCACCCTAAGGACCCCACACCCACCCTGTGCCCACCCTGGGGTCCCCATGTCCACCCTGGTGACCCTCACACCCGGGCCGTGCCCAGCCCATGCCCCTCCCCTGCCCCCCCCCCCCGGTGTCACCTCCTGTCGCCGGTTGTCGAGCGCCACCAGCGCCACGAACCCGGACATCTGCAGCAGGAAGTCGAAGGCGATGGCGAGCGAGGCCGTGAGGGCGAAGGTGCGCACGGCGGGCATGGACGAGAGGGCACCTGCGGGACCCCCGGGCACCCCCCGGGTCACCGGGACCCCATGCCAACCCCCCACACCGCCCTGTCCCCCGTGTCCCCCATGTCCCTGTGCCACCCCCATCGCCCCGTGCCCCCCATGTCCCTGTATCCCCGGTGCTCCCGGTGGCCCTGGTGCCCTCCGGTCCCTCCCGGTGTCCCCCGTGCCCCCCGGTGCTCCCCGGTGCCCTCCATGTCCCCCATGTCCCTGTACCCCCTGTCCCCCCCGGTGTCCCCCGGTCCCCCCCGATCCCCCCTGGTGTCCCCGGTGTCCCCGGTGTCCCCAAACGCACCGAGGAGGAAGCAGACGGCCTCGGAGAGGCTGCAGAGCAGCATGCTCGGTGCCACCTGTGCCAGCACCCGCCCCAGGTGCTGCTCCCGCGTCTCGCCCGGCTCCCGCTGCGACTGCTGCTGGCCGAGGGGGGGTCAGGGACACCCCGAGCACCCCCCGAGCCGGGGGGACACCCAGGGACACCCCCAGAGCCGGGGGGACACCCAGGGACACCCCCAGAGCCAGGGGGGACACCCAGGGACACCCCCCGAGCCGGGGGGACACCCAGGAGCAGCCCCAGAGCCGGGGGGACACCCAGGGACACCCCCAGAACCGGGGGGGACACCCAGGCACACCCCCAGGACCGGGGGGACACCCCGGGCACCCCCCGAGCCGGGGGGACATCCCAGACACCCCCACCCAGTGACCCATGGGCACCTCCCGCCCACCCGAGGGTGCCCACCCGCCCCACAGGGACCCCCAGCACCCCTTTAGGGGCAGATTCCCCATGGGGATCCCAAAAGCGTCCCCGTGCCCCATGGGGACACCTGTCCCCAAAGTGTCCCCACAGGTGTCCCTGTGCCCCACAGGTGCCCCCGTGCCCCCAGGACACCGCCATCCCCGGTGCCCCCGGTGCCCCCGCGCCCACCTGGAACTCCTGCACGAAGATGAAGATGTTGTCGGCGCCCACGGCCAGCACGAGGAAGGGCACGACCTCGAGGATGATGAGGGACGAGGGCAGCCCCAGCAGGGCCAGCAGCCCCATGGAGGCCAGAACCGCGCCCAGCACCACCGCGATGCCCCCGAGCGCCAGCGTCACCTTCGACTCCACCTGCGGCACCCCAAAATCAGCACCCGCGGGACCCCCGGGCCGCC